>PVKU01011532.1:0-42554 GCA_004027475.1 Anoura caudifer | reverse complement strand
GAGGAATAACAAATGTCCACAAAGGACAGATTAGCCAGGAAGAAATACATGGGTGTGTGAAGTCGGGAATCACTCCTGATTAAGAGGATCATCCCAACGTTGCCCCAAACTGTCAGTGTGTAAATCACAAAAAAGAGCAAGAAGAGGAAAGCCTGTAGCTCCAGCGTGTCTGCCAATCCCAGCAGGATGAACTCAGTCAGCATAGTATAATTTGTTCTCCTCATGTATTACAAAGACAACTTCCTTATACTCACACTAGGTTAACTGTTTCCTTTTACAAAAGTTAATAGGAAAAATAGAAGTCTTAATGGAGACATTTACACATGGAAATAGAAACCTAAGGTAATATTGCATAATAAATAAAGTTACTGAAGGTAGGGGAAAATTAGCGGACAAATGGACAAGAATTTGAAATCACTCAGCAATTGTGTGTAATGAACCTAGTTTTACACCTCTCACATTTTCCTGGTCAAGTGCATACACAGCACCTAAGTTTCTGCAGCAACTGACACATATTGTTTTCTTTTTTTCTCTTCCAGCCTACATCCAAAGTATGAAGGATACAAACACCCTTGTTGAAGTATTACCTATTTTCCAAACAGTATGTACTTTTAACTCAAATGTATTTTTCCCCTCAAGACCATTCTGTTTATTCTTTAACTCCCAAGTTCATTCTTTGCCTTCTGAAAAGAGCACTCATGTACCCATATAGTAAAAATTGTGACCACTTCTAATAACCAATATTTGTGCACCCATCATATGCTGAAGAATGATTTTGTGATGTTTCATCAAACTATTGCTCTAGTTACAATGTACACTATCAAAATACTGCCTTGTGGCCAACAATACCTGTCCACCTTGGTGAATGACAGCATTGAATCCTCACAGCTTTCTCCCCTGTGTCTTACCTGTATAGTCTATTGCTTTCTTTGTTTATGAGCAGTTCTCAGTTGCAGCTAAAAGGTTTGAAAAAGAAAAAAATTATTTTTAAATTATACAAAATGCAGTGAAAATTTGAATTACCTGTTTGTAAAAGTTTGAGACACCGTCTGAATAAATACATTTTGCTCCACTTTTATTTTGTTTTCCTAAAAGAAAATTGAGTAACCACAGGGACTATATTACAGTGTTTCATTCTGTAGTCAGGCCTCCAGGGGCAGAGACTGTCTCAAGAGAAAATAAAATATAATCCCTTGCTTATTCATAAAGTCAAACATTGCCTTATGACATGGTCCCTGATGACCCTTTTACCTAAAGCTTCTGCCAAAGTAGAAAATAATTCAATTGCCCACTACATTGCCTCTCTTTGTGTATTTTAGCTTATACCAAGTGAGAATAGCTCACTACCAAATCATTCTTCTTTTTAGTATATGTGGGGTGTGTGTGTGTCTATATACGCCCTTTCCATTTTATTGGTAATTTTACCTGTAATCCAATTCCCTTCTGGAGTGAAATTAATGAGAAGAGAAAACTAATATCAATTATACAACATTTAAGGCAAAACTATTCCATGAGCAAATAGGACATTGAATAAAAATTGAATTTCTTTTTTATGATTTTAAAATTGAGGGCTTTTTACAATTACCCATATTTTGCCATGTATAATGCATACTTTTTGCCCAATTTTTTTTAGAGAAAAATAAGGATGCGCATTTTACGTGGGTAGTATTAATTCTGTGTCTATACAAATGTTTTTAAATATTTTACTTATGCTTATGCATTAAAAATGTAACTCTAGAAAGTAATAATGATATCTGTACATTCAAAAATAAATGCTACAATTCCTTTACAATACAAAAAAAAAAACAAGTATCTAAATATAAATAAATAAATAATTGAATATAAAAATTAAAATGAACGATTTTTCTTGAAATTTTGGGCTACAAATGTCAGTGAGTGTTCTATATGGAAGTGCAATATTGATAGCATAATATGGTATTACCTATAATTCTTATCCTACAAGATAGTGAAATTACAGATTTTTTAGATTCCATATTACAAGTAAAACAAAATAAAATAAGGTATAAGCATTCAGATGCAGAGAGTTTACTTGCCCAGATAACTCATAATGCAATTATGAAGTACTATTTCACAATTTTCCATTTGAATTCACAATTAACCTCTACAGCAGTCTTTGAGATTGCTATTATTGTTTTACATATTTTGTAGATGTGGAAAGCAAGACTTAAAGGTGTTATAGGATTTTCCAATGAGCAAGGTGTTAGAAAGTGGAAGAGTTAACTTAAACTCAATTTTATACAAAAGAATGGATACCTAGCTACTTTCTTTCCCAGTGCAGTTTTCTATAACATTTTATCTTATTCACTTAGGTCATATATATTTTATGTGTGTCTTCTGGCAAATTTAATCTGCCAGGCTTCAAAGCAGTCAGGGTATCTCTGCATCTAAAGAAAAATCGGTAACATCATGTTGGATGCTGTTTAAAAACTTGATTTGCAGAAAACTAAAGAACAGTGAAGAAAGAAATTAAAGAAGACACAAATAAATGGAAACATATACCATGTTCATGATTTTAGAAGAATTAACATTGTCAGAATGTCCATATTACCCAAAGAAATTTGTAGATTCAATACAATCCTTATAAAAATACCAATGATATATTTCACAGATATAGAAAAAATATTTCAAAAAATTATATGGAACCACAAATAACCTCAGTAGACTCAACAGTTTTGAGAAAGAACAAAGTAGGAGGGATCACAACACCTGATATCCAACTATATTGTAAGGCCACTGTAATCAAAACAATCTGGTACAGGCACATAAGAACAGACACATAGATCAATAGAACAGAATACAGAGCTCATAAATAAACCCATGTCAATATGGTCAATTAATATTTGACAATGGGGGAAGGAACATAAAATGGAGTAAAGATAACCTCTTCAATTAATAGTGTTGGGAGATTTGGACAACTACATGCAAAACATTGATACCAGACCATCGACTTACACCATCAACCAAAATAAACTTAAGATGGATAAAATACTTAAATATAAGTCTTGAACCATAAAAGTCCTAGAGGAAAACATAGGCAGGAAAATTTCAGATATTCCACGTAGCAATATTTTTATTGATACATCCCCTATGGTAGGGATATAAAAGAAAGAATAAACAAATGGGACCTCATCAAACTAAAAATCTGCATGACTAAAGAAAACATCAACAAATTGGAAAGGGAACCAATTGTATGAGAAAACGTATTTGCCAATGATACCTTGGACAATGGTTTGATCTGCAAATTATGTAAAGAACTCACATGACTCCACACCAGGAAGACAATCAATCCAATTTAAAAAATGGACAAAGGACCTGAACACACACTTCTCCCAGGAGAACATACAGAGGGCCCATAGACACATGAAAGAATGCTCAACATCACTAGCCATTAGAGAGATGCATGTTAAAACCACAATGAGATACCACTTCACCCCTTTAGAGTGGCCATCATAAACCAATCAACAAACAACAAGTGCTGGCAAGATTGTGGAGAAAAGAGAGCTCTAGTGCACTGTTGGTGGGACTGTAGACTGGTGCAGCCACTGTGGAAAACTATGTAATTTCCTCAGAAAACTAAGAATGGAATTGCCATTTGATTCAGCAATCCCACTGCAGGAATCATCCCCTAAGAATCTTGAATCACCAATTCAAATTAATCTATACACCCTAATATTCATAGCAGCATTATTTACAATAGCCAAGTGCTGGCAACAGCCTAAGTGCCCATCAGTAAATGAGTGGATCAAAAACCTATGCTTCATTTACACAATGGAATACTACACAGCAGAAAGAAAGAAGGAGCTCCTATTCTGCTTGATAGTATGAGTGGATCTGGACAAGATTATGCTAAATGAAATAAGCTAGGCAGGCAATGAAAGACAAATATCGTAAAATCTCACCTATAGATGGAACCTAATCAACAAAACAAATGAGCAAAATAGAACCAAAGACATAGAATTAAAGAACTGTCAGTGACCAGAGTGGAGGGATGAGGGTGATAATGGGGGAAAGAAGGGGAAGGGGCAAGTCAAGGAAGATGAATGGAGGACTCATGGGGATGGACAATGGGGAGGGGATTGACTGTGGGAATGGTTTGGGGACAGGGCAGCAGAGAGCAACATGGAAAAGGGTAAAATAACTGTTACTAAGCAACAACAACAAAAATTGTTTAAAAAAAACCCAAAACTTGATTTGTAACATTCCCAACTTCAAGCCTTAAAAACTGCCCCAATTGACATCTATCAAATACATATTTATTTACTAATGTATGGAACTTAACAATTTAAAATATGAAAATACTTCAAAATAATTTATAACTGAGCTACCAGAAATGTGAGTTAAGAGAGTTGGAAAGAGAATCAGCATAGTGAGTTATCATAGGAGGGGAAAGGGAGAATGTTTTAAAGAAAGAAGAGATTAATATTTACTAAACCATAAATCAAACAAACACTAGAAAAGCAGATTGAATTTACTGAACAAAATATTATAATTAAAAATCTTGAAAAAAAGGTTTTTTATCAGGAAGAAGCAGAAAGAATAATAAATAAAAATACTTCAATTTAAAAAATGGTTACACAATGAGTTGGATACTCAGTGTTTTAGTCAGGTTTATTGTGCCATTGCTGTTTTACAGTAAATTATCACTGTTTTTATGTATGTATTTTGGTGAGTTTTAATGATACTGACTGTCTTGTAACCACCACCCCCATCAAGACAGAATATTTTATCCAGCCTAACAAATTCCATGATGCCCTAACAGATAGCTCCCTTCTGTCTACCAGCCTCTGACAACCACTGAGACGACATTGGTGTGATTTATGTCATGCTTTTACCCTTCCCAGAGTGGGATTATCTTATGTGGAATCAGTTTGTAGCCTTTTGAGTCTGGCTTCTGATCCTCATTGCAATGTTTTGAAATCCAATCATGTGGTTACCTTTATCAGTTTTTTCTTTTATTTTTAAATAGTAGACCATTATATAGATGTATCAACAGTTGATGGCCATTCAGTGTTTTACAGTTGAAAGCAATGATGCATGTGTATATTACATTGCTGTAATTTAACAAGAAAGCTAAAAGTTATCAAATGAATAAAATCTGTTCAACAAGGGCTAAGTATTTACATATGTTATCTCAACCTTCATAAGAATATGGTGAGGTAGACAATTACATTCACAATTTACTAATTAGTAAAACTAGGAAGAAATAAGTAGCTCAGTGTCTCACAGTTATGAAATGGCAAAAGTGACATTCAAACCCAGGTTGCCTGAGTTATAAGTTCTTACTTTTGTATCTCATCAGTCAAGACATAGTTTATTTCAGTCACTCAGATAACTGAGCAACAAAGAAAAATGGAGACAACTGTACTTGAATGACAATAAAAAATAAAAAATTAAAAATAAAATAGAATTAAAAAGGGAACCACGAATTTAAAAAGATTTTCAATAATATTAATTAAAATTAAAAAAAGAAAAATTAGCATGCCTAGGATTCTTCTTAATAGTGTTGAGCTTCTACTTTAGAATTTTCTTACACAACTAAGTGCTTTAAAGTGTCTTTAAGTACCTGAGAGACATCAAAATGAATAATTTTTTGACTTGTATAATTTAAGGATGTGTTGTTTTTGTTGTTGTTATTCTTTTAATCAAAACTCTCCCAGTGAAGGAGACATATGTTAATTTGTAATGGCCACATTATAGTTAATTATATTACTTCTTCATCTTTCTCATTTAAAATAAAGCATTCAAGCCACATCTCTGGAACAAGAGTAATAGTTTATCCAAAGTCCTCCTGGGGTTGGTAATTACCTTGAGGTAATGACCTACCTGTCACAGACTACATGATAAATACTCATTCCTTCTAAGATCTATTTGTAAAAACTGGGGAGAAAATGTTGTCAGTGTCTTGTACAAAATAAATTCCACAATTCAAAATTCTAGATGGTGCTGAGGTAAGTGACTGATTCTCTAAAACATCAACAGCATGTTTTGTATGAATATCACAATGATAATGTTGCTTTAAATATCTTGTATCTTCACTGACTCTCTGTGGGCTGGAAGAGTGGGTAGGAGATGGTAAGGGCATCATTCTAACCTTACCTTAACCATGCCAGTTTCCAAAATTCACTGTCTGATTCACCGTGTTCCTTATTGCTAGGAGGGGGAAGCTGACTGTGCCTATTTTGGAATTTGGGAAAGCCCAATGGTCTATTTAAATTGAGCAAGCTCAATTAAGTAAGCTAAGCTCATCAGTGAGACAGACCTCAGTTTCTATGGATGTGTGCACATAGTCACATACAGAATGTCTATTTTGTGTCTGTTCCATGTTTTATCTGAGGCAAAACTATTTTCAGAGACAGATTGTCTTTACCAATAATGAATTTAACACAAGCTCATTTCAGAAATTGTAATTTGTAATAAAGAAATTTCACAAGCCAATAACATACAGGATAACATCTTTTAATGGGTCAACAAAGAAATAATGTACCCCAAACTAAGACAGATTCTTTGCACTATTGTTCCAGGCACAGAGGAGATAAAAGATATAAAGTCCAAATTTACTCGAGGTGTACTTTTCTATGAGTTGGCCCTCGGAAGAGTCAGCTTAGCTGATGTTCAGTTGCCAGGGTTAGTTGAAAGTCCCTTGGTGCTGGAGAATGATGAGAACAGAGGCTAACGTTGGCAGGCAAGATGACCTCCTTCAAGAGGCTGATGCATGGTTTTCACCACTGGCAGCAAACTAGGCTTCAAACAATAGGAGCTAATGTCCCAAGGTGTGCAGAGAGCTATTTAGAACAGCAAAATGTAGGCTTCCCCAGACTAAAGCCTCTCAGTAAGTCCTTATAAATCCTTGGTATTTGAAGCTTTAAAGTTTAAAAATGTTGATGATATCAACCTGATATGGCCTCCCCAAAGTAAACAAATCTACCTTACCATCAGAACAACTTCACTTAAGCCATAAACAAGTCAACAGGTCCTCTAAAAACACCATTTTATTCAGTGCCATTTCATCCTAATTTTGATGTGATGCTAGAGGAACTTACCCTTGTTTATATCAATTAGTATAGGGTAAAACTGTTTTTGTTATATCTTGTTTTCAAAGTTTCAAGAACTTATCTTAGATGTTAAGTGAGGACTTACTGGAGATCAAAAAGGTGTTCCTTAAGCCACAGACAAGTAGGTCAAATTACTTTATTTAAGTTATAAACAAGTGTATTTGAAGTCATAACAAACCAATATATAACATTTCTATAATTGTCAACTCAGAGAACTTATGAGTTTGAAATCAGATGCTAACATATCAATAAACACAATGGCATTAATAGTAATAATAGATAATAATAGATACATTTTTATGCATTTATAATGTAATGAGCTCTGTAGATATTGCTATGTTATCTAGTATCATCCTGTTTTCAACCTTGTGGTATATTAAATAGGCTGGTAAAACAAAACAGAGAAATTTAAGCATATAGAAGTTCAATGATTTGCAGAACATTAGATGTGGTGTCTGGGATTAAACTCAATTTTGCCTGTTCTAAGTCCAGTGGGTTTAACTGCTATAGCACAATGCCATGGGTAAAGGAGAAAGAGAGCATATTCTATATTCATGCTACAAAAAGAGTAGCGAATAAAAACCCATTCATGGGCACCTACAACCACTTTGTTAGATGACACTTTCTTGGAAATAGGTGGGCTCAACTTATTTTAGGAGATCATTCTGATCTCAGCTCAAAGTACTGTGACAGAAATCCTTCAAGAGAAGTGAGATTGTTCTGGGATTTCATTCTCTCACTCAATAAATCCTCTAAACAGGTTTCAGGCTTCTTGGGGATTCAAGGAAGAAAAGGCAGACTCTGATGCCATAACCTGCTTATAGATATAATACTGATTAACATCACTAGTAGATAGACATGTCATTTGTCGGATGATCCTGTGAATGTGACTTAGTCACCCAATCTAAAAAATAAGGTGTGGATTAGATTGCTGAGGTTTTTTCTAGCATTAACATCCTATTTATAGGTAATATCTGATAACATTCTTACAGAAGTAGAAAATATTTCAACATCACAATATGGCCATATTTTAATACCATAGTATTTTGGTTATGAAGTGAGATGTGGATATTTTCTATTTATAGCTTGGCAATTTAATTACATCTCTATACTTCAGTTTCATCATCTGTGAGGGCAGAAATAATAATATTCATCTCATGGTACACTATAGGGATTAAACAAAATGATGCACTTCAAATACTTAGAAAATATTGTGACCCACTCACAAAAATGTTACCTGTTATTGATTACTTTCATCATCATCATCATCAACAACAATGCAGATAACTGGGAATTATAGCAGAATATAAAAGGGCTTTAGTTCACAGAAACCTCAAATGAAAACTACTCAAAGAATAAAAATTATGGTTTGCCTTTGTCGTGATAGTGCTGATGGTTATGATTTGTTTCTCTTTGGTGGGAATTTGTATAGTTTTTAATTTTTAGGTCTATTCATTAGTTTGTTGTTTCCAGTGAGGAAATAAAACATGTTTTAATGAAATTGATTGATTTAAAAAATTTCTATTAATAATATCTAAGCAAATATGAGCTTACTAAACAATTATGAAGCTCTAGAATATGCATAGTCTCATTTTTCCACAATAAATGATGATTCCACACGATAAATAGAGTAGGTCTAATTGTAGAAATCATGATGTGATGACATAAAGATGACATGATTTTTAGTAGTAGAAGCATTTTAGAGCCCAGGTCTCCAGACAGTTACTTACTTTGTTCATATTCTTCCTTGCTATATTCTCTCCTGTACCTGTGATACCAAATCAAGCCTCATAGGCAGGCAAACCAGGTGACCTGGAGGTCTCAGTGTAGATGTTGTTACTCTTGTAATAAAAGCTGATGATGATAGGAATACCTTCCTAGATAAAATCTTTGGGGACCAATGACATGGGATATCCTAAATTTGGTATGCTTTTATTATTTATTGATTCTTAGAGGAAAGATTTTTAATGATTATTGAATTCTTAATCATTAAACATGTGAAAATTCCTTATATAAGTTTAATATGGAATGTATTGCAGCAAATTAATTACAGGATTTTTAACCACTGAATTAATTTTTAAACACTATTTCAGAAAATAAATCTTAAATGACATTTGCACGGGAGAGACACATGAACTTTTTTTTCTCTTTTATTTTAAGTGTGGATTCCTTCACTACAGTTTCAAACATCCACTTTTCATCTTTTCCCAGTCCAGTTCTTTCTTTTTAAGATCTGATTTCCAAAGACTGACCTCAGTGCATCTAAAAGACTGCAGGTTATTTTCTGGGAGCAAGGGGAATTCTGAGACTTACCAGGCATGGCAGATAGAATAGAGATTCATTATTTATTGCCTTATCAGTCACTACAGTGTTTCTCACTGAAATCACTTACAACACTACAAATCTTGGAATATGTGTTGACTATTCCATCCTCCTATAATTTATTTCTTATTTGCACCCATTCTGTTTCTTTCTTGATTATGTCTCCTGGCTACATAATATATATTTTCCCACATTGCCCCAGTTTAGAAGTCTATTAATAACTACAGATATAGTTGTTCTTCAAAATACTTAATGTTTCTGGGACCTCACACCAGACATTGTCATACCTTGGAGATAGGAAAGAGACATAAACTACAGAGGGGGAGAAATATAGGCACATTTTAAAATATATCGATGCTAAGTAACTCATTTGCACACAACACACAAACAAAACCTCAGAGGGTTTTCTTTATAGGGGAGTCAGATCATGTATCCTTGAAGCCAGAAATTAGATAAAGTTTGAGAAAACAATCTTACTATTTCAAGCTACTGGATAAGTAATTAAAAAGAAATACAAAGGTCAATTTATTTGTTTAAATAAGTTTTATTTAATGAATGGTCACATTAGCGTTTATTATGTACCAGTTACATAAATGTTCTATGACTATCTGCTAATTTTTCTCTAACCATCACAGAGTTGTTAAATAACTTTATGGTCACATGATCAGTAGGTATCAAAGCTAAGATTTGAATCCAGTGAACTCTTCCATAACTACTGAGCTCTCTTAACTAGTATGCTAAACTATCTTCCAAGATCACAGATATTCTTCTGTAGAATTATCTAGCTTACACATGAGCTCTTTCTTTTTCTAGGATTTTTCTCAAGTCTACCTTATTTTACATGGAAGAATATGACTTTAGGATTGAAAAACTTGAGGTTTGCCTCTAAGGATTTTGCCAGTTCTCTTAATTCTAGTAGGTCTTTTCAACTGAGCCACATTCATTCCCTTTCAAGTTGTAAGGAACAAATCCACCTCTTGATGTGCACAGCTTCTGAAGTGTTACCACATCTCAAACCACCACCTCTGAAAAACATCCTCAGGTATCAACAATAACCTCTATAAGGAAAATGATGAAAAAGAAAACAAACCAAATAGGTCATGGAAAATGTCACAACTATGATTTTATTATCCTTCCACTTGTTTCTTTAAAAGGGAGAATAAAGATATTCTTGGCTCATTGGTCACTCAAGTGAACTCATGTATTCTGACACCATCTATTTTGGATGAGTAAAACAAGAAAAGAAAGATGTTGGAAAGGAATTATACCATGCCAACCGAGTTCCTACTTGTTGGATTCACAGATTATCTACCTGTCAGAGTTACTTTATTCTTGGTATTTCTCATAATATATACACTAACTGTGGTGGGAAATATGGGCTTAATAATCTTAGTTAACATCACTTCAAACCTACAAACCCCCATGTATTATTTCCTCAGCAACTTGTCTTTCTTGGACATCAGCTATTCTACAGCAATCACTCCTAAAATGCTGGTGAATTTCTTAATATCCAGGAGAACCATCTCTCCCTCTGGCTGTGCACTACAGATGTTTTTCTTTGGTTGTTTTGCTGATGCTGAGTGCCTTATCCTGGCAGCAATGGCGTATGATCGCTATGCAGCCATCTGTAAGCCACTGAGCTACCCTACACTTATGTCCAGGAGAGTCTGTACCTGCTTCGTTGTACTGGCGTACTTCAGTGGAAGTGTGACTTCAGTGGTGCATGTCTGCCTCACATTCACGCTGCCATTTTGTGGCTCCAATGTCATCGATCATTTTTTCTGTGATATCCCACCTCTCCTGGCTTTATCATGTGCAGACACCCACATCAATGAGCTGCTGCTCTTTGTCTTGTGTGGCTTCATCCAGACTAGTACTTTCATGGTCATATTCATCTCTTACGTTTGTATCCTCATCACTGTTTTGAGCATCAAGTCCTCAGGTGGCAGAAGCAGAACATTCTCCACCTGTGCTTCCCATCTCATGGCAGTCACCTTATTCTACGGATCACTCCTGTTTACCTACTTACGTCCTGCCACCAGCTACTCCCTAAACAGAGATAAGATAGTGGCAGTGTTTTATACGGTTGTTTTTCCCATGCTCAACCCAATAATCTACAGCTTCAGAAACAAGGATGTAAAAAAAGCCCTCAAAAAAGCAATTAGAACGAAACTGGATTTTCAGATGAATGAGAGCTTAAGTCACTGAACAAACGTTAAGGCATGGCCTACTCTTCCAAGTTTCATTATCAGTACTATGCCAGTGTGTCAACTATTTTGAATTTATTTCCAACAATAAAGATAACCTTCCAACCTCACTCTTTAAAAATGCTTTTGTCCTCTCTTATGTTCCCTCTAAAGTTATTCTATTCTGAAACATTCCTGAACTAAAATAAATAGTAATCTTTACTCTCCAGTTAGCTTTGCACATTGATTTATTATACTATTCTTTATCATGTTGTATTGCATGTATATGGTGACTTGTCTGTCAATGCACTCATATTAAAAGATCCTTGGCAGCAAGGGGTATATATTGGTTTATTTTTCAATATCTATATAACACCTGGTATATGGATTATTTTGAATTATTCTTTTAATTTTAGTGTTCTCTATGTTTAAAAAAACATTGAAGAGAATATTGTCAAATGAGTTGACTTCTAATCATTCTTCCATTGAGTTAGGGGACATGAGTTTTCATGAAGAAACACATCAGCTTTTTTAATAGGAACCTATTTAATGTAAGAGTTCTTTTTCATTTTCCAAGATAACTTCGTTTAAAATAAGTAAACCACAATGTATTTGTAGACTATAAGTTGTTATGAGTTTATCTAGCTTCAAGTCTGTAAAAGCAGCACAATTGACATTTTGAGCCAATACTTCTTTCTTTGTGGGTACAGGTGTAGCGAAGAGAAGCCTGCCCTGTGCATTTTAGGGTGTTTAGCATTATCCCTTGTCTCTCCTCAGTAGCTGCCAGTAGCAGTCCACCTATTTATGACAAAATGTATCCAAATGTTGCCAAAAGTCTCTTCAGAAGCAAAATTTTTCCTGCAGTGGAATCACTAATCTTGCTCAACACTGTTTCTTTGACCGCAAGGCAAATGCAGCCATTAGAGTGAAGTCACTGCCTAACAATAAGCCAGAATAATAATTTGGTAAGAACATCTCAGATGTGATTTCATTAATTTTGCTCTGCATTATCACCCTAATTCCTATTTATTTATAATATCTACTCTGATAATATCCATACACAGAGACAATTAACACATAATTTTAATAAAATAAATATAAAATTAAAGGTGAATATATGTTTTATAAAGTAAACCACACTTGAGAAAAAGTTAGAATAAGGCAGGATATGTATGACAATTACATGTAATTAGATTTATTTTTCTGCTTCTCTGAGGAGACACGTTGCTGAGAAGCTGTGTTATGTTTCAGTCATAAAAATAATACACAAACTTAAAATAGTAAAACTGATGCTACCTTGCCATGGCTGCATGAACATGAGCTTCGAACCAAAGGGTCGTATGTGTCCAGTCTGGGCACATACGTGGGTTGCAGTCCAGGTCCCCAGTGGGGGCCGCATGAGAGACAACCACACATTGATGTTTCTTTCCCTCTTTTTCTCCTTCCCTTCCCGTCTCTTTGAAAATAAATAAATAAAATCTTTTTAAAAAATAAAATAAAACTAGTGTTTCCTTTATAAAATTATGTGCATTTAATTGAGGTCATGAATAAAGTCTATGGGATAACTCTAATGTTTATTTCATTGACATTGAGCATTGAGGGTGGGGCAAATGAGTTAATGGAATGAGATGAATAATGCCAAATTTTCTAGCGAGATCAGAGAAATAATTTGCAGATCATATTTAAAGAATATTTATCATCAAAGGAATACATTTATAAATTTTTTCTCAGAAATAAAAATATTTTCTTGACACAGATGAGATAATATTTGCCGCATTGATTGCATGAATAGAAAGATAGGAAGGAAGTATTAATTGATATTCCAACTTTCTTTTGGCTGCAAACACTGTTAAGTATGCTGGAGAAGTCACTCCATAACATAATTGATACTTTGCTATTAGTACTAATAAAGTTTTTTCTCTTATGATATGGTAATATTTTTCATTTTGTATCTAAAGACATGTTAATGTTTTATCAGTATCTTCACAACCATATAATAATATCATAATTCTTTAAATTTTGTACAAGATTTGGACTGACCCAGGGTTTCACACTTTATTTATCTGCCTATATTATAACTTATTCTACTATTATGCTAAAATACTTAAGACATGCTAATGAATTAAGAGCAGAACTGTACAAAACCATCTACAATCCTTTCCAAACACACAGATAATGTTTATATTATTTGTATGATTGAAAAGAGCTAAATATAAAATTACATAAAAAGCTAATACACTTATATGAAATATATGCAAAATTTCCACACTGTCCACAGATCTGTGATGCCTGTGGAATTATTAGATAGAGGGAGAACACACATTTTGTATAAATTCTCCCAAAGGAGAGCATACAATTCAATTAATTCTGTGTGTGTGTATAATCATAGCACTTTAATGTGAATGATTGTTAAAATATTTGGAGTGTGATGTCATGCATAATTTACATGAATTTTACAATGGATTAGTGATGTAGCTACAGCATGCATGAATGTCCCCACTGTAAAACAAAGAACACAGCTTCACTTATTTCATCATCAGAACATCCAAACTCTCGCCTGAGCAGCATGCATGGGATTGGAACACATTTCTTTAATTCTTGCAATGGCATTTAGTCTCTCTCTGTATTGTGCTTTACCCAAGATGTTTGACTTTTAGAGAACACATTTATTTTTAAAATTATTTGATTTATAAAAGGGGTACATTCTATTAAAGTGAAAGCAGAGGCATCTGCTGAATGACTATTCACTGAATGAGAGGACCTGCTACTCTCATTAGCCCCTGTCCCAAGACACCTGAGAAGATGCTAATGATGCAACCTGTGGACATCTGAGATTCCATGCACACCAAGAGATACAGGTTGTGTCACCAAAAGAAAATAAAGCAGACATAAAAATCTCTATCCTCAGCAATAGCCCTTTAAAGAATCATGATAACATGGTCTCCTCTAGATACTCTGCTTACTTTTGCCTTTTCTGAGTTGTGAGTATGGTTAGGAAGTGATAATGTGGGTCTATTTTGGCTTTTGATACTTCCTGTTATCTCCAGACTCCAAAAATTTGTTACCAGCTATTATGATTTCACTACTGTTCCCAAAAAGCCAGAAAATTTTCTAACTTGTGGTTTATTTTTCTTTCAAATGTTATTTTGCAAAAAGGGCAAAATTTTCCATAATATCTCTAATATTCATGTTAGTGAGAATGTCCGCATTTTATGTATTTAATACTTGGTTTATATAGAGTCTAAAGCTATTTGTATATTTATGGCAAATTTCAGGTAGTCTATGGAAAATGGGATATCTGAGAACTGTAACACATTTTAGTATGTTGCAAGGAAAATTATTTCATTCCAATCTTACATAATAATAGTTTTTGGAAATCTTTTACATCTAGTTTTATTTTATGATTCCACTAGTGATATTTTAAGAATTATTTTCAATCCCCCCAACTGTCACTATGCCCTGTTGGTAACAAAGCTGGGCAGGCACACAGACACTCGATTCCTTGAGTACAAGACTGTTTTTGCCACAACGAGGTATTACTTCTTTCCACTACAACTCTGGTGTGCCTGAATAAAATAGTCTTCAAAACAGCATGCTTTGTTTTTAAGTCAGACTGTCTAAGCTATGCAGTTTTGGATTTTTCAGTATGTCAAAGTTGTTGTTGTATTGGGTTTTTAAATATTTTATGTGTGATTACTATTTGCTAAATTTTGTTTGTCATTTGTTTTTTCATCTTGTAGACAATTTCAACCATAAAACATTCACTATACATTATTTTAAGTATGAGTTTATATACTTATAAATTCATATACATATAACATAGTTCATATAACAATCAGTAATATATTTATTTGTATATAATTCTCTAAAATAATATGAGCAGTACAATGAACAATAAAGAATGTATAATACATTAAAATAAATAATGTAATAATACATTAATATAAATGCATTTATAAATATTATGTTAACATAACAATATTTTGTGGGCAAAGCTGCATGAGAGCATATAGCAAATTCAAGTCAGGTTAATGACTATGTGTCTACAGTATAGCAAGATCATTATATTGAAAACCATTAGCTCTGTTGATAGGCATTTGCTTGGGTTCACTTTTCACTACAATGATAAATGCTATACACTTTATGATTTCTATCACCAACATCCTTACCAGTACCTGTGTCCTTGATCACTCATTATTCTGTATTTTCAAATGTCTCTTTGGAGTCATAAATCAAAAATAAATTACTGTAAGTTAGTTTCATATGTTTTAAACAAATCTTTTTTTTTTATCCTGACATTTCAAGGTATTAATCTGAAAGCTGAAAAAATGTCATTTGAGCATACTATTACCCTATTAAAATGCAATTTGGGTATTTGTTCCCCTAAGAGAATTCTCATGCTTACTAGTATTCTAAAGCAGCCTATTATTTTATCAGAAAGATTACATTGATGGGTATCAAAGCCCAGCATTTAGTGACAGAAGGAATCTGTGTTCTAGCTGTAATTCTAACAGCATAAGAGAAAATTATCCCTTGATCCTTGGTAATGCTTTTCTCTATTTATAGGTTCTATTACAAGCTTGGTAGATAATGCTGTTACTAGAAATCTTACTGCCAACTTCTTAAAGTCGTATTTGTTTCACATGCATCCTGGTTTTGTTGAGTCTTGTCCAACAATATCATGTCAGTTCACATATATTATGTGAAATCTATAGTAGTTAAATTGACAAGAACCCCATTTTTTCCCTTTTTTCTCTAAATGATCAATGGGAAAATTATATGAACTCTGTTGTGTTCATTTTTTAAATGATTTGTTGTAGATAGGCAAAATATACAGCAGATCAAGGACAGAATTATATTGGAACTCAATCCTGCCTAGTTCTAACATCCTCCCATGATGTGGTGTTCCCACTATGTTAAGGAGCCTTGCAGAAGAAAAAGTGTGCCATTAAGCAACACACAAATTTTCCTTCACTTCTATTTTTTTTAAATTGAACTTATTTCTGAGGTACAAAACTATGACTCTGTATTTTTACATTCTGGTTTTATTAACAGGTTTCTTTATGGCATTGAAAATGTTTCATTAAAAAACAAGAAAAAATTCCTGCCACTTTCAATGAGTTATTCCCTCTTTTCCTAGGATGCAGTTAAATTTGGATTTGTTGTGCTTCCCAAATCCACTGATCTAAAATATAAACAGGATTATTTATAATATATGTAAAATATATATCAGTTTGTGAGGGGTGAGCTTATATACTTACAGAATAAATATTTTGGTTTTGACTTAAAAATACCCTGAAGATGACATCCCAAACTTACCCAAATCTTGACCTCAGTGGACTTCCATTTCCATGAGAGCACAACTCATATATCCTTCTTGAGGTATCTAATGCCTGTGTCTTGCATTAAAAGCATGGTTGTTATTTTAAGCCACCAATTTTTGATGACTTGTTATAGTAGCAATAGGAAAGCAATACACTATATGGTAGAGTACCTGCCATTTCTTACTATTTACCATCCCATTCTTTACTCTTCTTTACAGTATTTATCATCATTGTAGGCAGTATATCAATAAGTCTATTTTCTTAGCAAACTATAAGCTCCATGAGCATGACATTCTTCTTATTCACTGCTTCATCTCTAGCTAACATAACATTTTTTGTCATAGAGTACTAATTAATATATTTTGACTGAATGTATAAAAGTATACATGAACAGATTTATTACTATTTAACTATAAATATAGTTGCATTAGTATTATGTCATATCAAAAAACAAGTGAAACTAAGTTGAAGCTTACCTTTTTGAAGGCAGAACATATCTGATATAGTTATGTCATGATAGAGATATTTTTGTTACCACATAGTAACACTTTGCCTCTCTTCATTTGGTTTCTGGGTTTGTCGTTTTAATACTGATGGAAACCAGGGATGTGAGGGTGAAGTTATACAAATAGAAAGAGGAATAATTTTCAAGTTAAATCACACTGCTATGTTTTGATTGGCCTTAATAGTAAATAGCAAATAAAAAGATTGTTCTGGCCCTTTTTCCATCCTGTCTCAACTCTTTAGAGAGCACAGTCATTGATCTTCCAAGCAGAAGGTGAAGCAAAAAAAGTTTTGATGCTTGAGATTTGTAAAAGAAGGGGGTGGGATACTGTGAAAGTTGGTTTCATAAGTAAATTGGGCGTGAAAAATAGGAAGAGTTCAGGCACAGAAAAAAAATTCTATCATAGAATGTCATTCAGTTTGTAGTTCATTTCATCAGGGAACTTTTAAATACCATAGAATGAGCCAGAGGTCTGCTGGCACAAAGCATATCTGAGTATGAATATCAGTTTCAACAATTAATACTTTTATGACCTAAGAATACCTTTATCTCAATTTTATGTTGGGCAAACTGAGAAGCAAGGAATAAAATAACTCTAGTTCCAGTGGGGTTAATCATTACAGATAGATTATCTAGATTATGAAGTCCACTGCTTGAACTTAATTTCTTCTCTTCATCTAACCACAGGGTAAACCCAAATGCTCCTTGCTATTATGGATAATGGATCATGGAGGAAATCATCATTTATTTTTCATCTTAGTGATATTATTTTGTTCTGCAACTAAAGAGCTGAATAAACCTGCAAGCATGGCAGGTTGGAATCACACAGGTGTGAAGGAGTTCCTTCTGGTGGGTTTAACTGAAAATCCTAATTTGCAGATTCCTCTCTTTTTGCTTTTCACCCTTATTTATTTCATGACCCTGGTGGGTAATTGGGGGATGATTGCCTTGATCGGGTTAAATGCCCAGCTTCATACTCCAATGTACTTCTTTCTGGGCAACCTCTCTTTTTGTGATATTTGCTACTCTACTGTCTTTACCCCTAAGATGCTGGTCAATTTCTTATCAGAACGCAAGTCCAGCACGTTTTCTGGCTGTGTTCTACAGAGTTTCTTTTTTGCGGTCTATGTAACCACAGAAGCCATCCTCCTGTCTATGATGGCTTATGACCGTTATGTAGCAATAGCTAATCCCTTGCTGTATACAGTCATCATGACCAAAAAAGTCTGTATTCAGATGGTCCTGGCATCTTACTTGGGTGGGCTCGTTAACGCACTGACACAAACAATAGAGCTGCTCCAACTGGACTTCTGTGGTCCAAACATTGTGAATCATTATTTCTGTGACATCCCCCCTCTTCTGAAGCTCTCTTGCTCTGATGCACGTAACAATGAGATGCTGCTTTTGATCTTTTCTGGGGTCACTGCAGTGTTCACTTTCATCATCATCATGGTCTCTTATACCCGCATAATCGTTGCCATCCAGAGAATTCGCTCAGCTGAGGGGAGGCACAAAGCCTTCTCCACTTGTGCCTCCCACCTGACTGCTGTGACTTTATTCTATGGATCTGGAACGTTTAGTTACATCCAGCCAAGCTCTCAGTATTCCCTGGAACAGGAGAAAGTCTCTGCTGTGTTTTACACTTTCATAATCCCCTTGCTAAACCCACTGATTTATAGCCTAAGGAATAAGGACGTGAAAGATGCAGCAAAAAGGTCAATATGTGGAAAAGAGCTCCAACTTCACTTCTTTTTGTCTATGACCTTTTCAAACATAACATTAACCTGCAAATAGATACTTTATTTAAATTTGTGTCAGAGACATAGAGTCAAAACTGAACTACAATCAAGGTATCTATCTACATGAAATGTGAGACATGAATGATAGTTACCTACTTTGAAATTTGCATTATTCTTAAATCTCTTCTGTAAGTTTAAAATGTTTTGCAAAAGCATACATGGAACTAGAAACTATTATGCTAAGTGAAATAAGCCATTCAGTGAAACACAAATACCATATGATCTCATTTATAACTGGAGTCCAATGAACAAAATAAAGTAACGAGCAAAACAGAACCAGAGACATAGAAACATGGTACAGACTGACCCATATAAGAGGAAAAGAGGGAGATGGCAGAAGAAAGGGGAAGTAATTAATCAAAGAACATGTATGAATGATTCATGGGCATGGTCAACAGAGTGGAGACTGACTGAGGGAGTAAGCGGTAGGCTGACTGGAGAGGAGCAAAGGGAAAAAATTAAGGTAACTGTAATAGAATAAACAATAAAAATGTTTCAGACAAAAAGTTAGGAAAATATAGGTGAAGGGGCTTATAAAATGGTAAAATATTTTTACTTTTGGATGGATAGAGTAGCTTGTGATTAAAATCATATTTGTGCAAAAATAACAAGAAAAACAAGACATGATACAGATTTTATCTGTTGATAAAATGAAGTAGCTATTACAGAAATTGGGGTGGTTTAGAACTCAGGGAGGTCTAGACATGGAGAAGTGAGCTGACTTTTATCTCATTGAGTCAGGGCACTCTCAAAAAGGCAGGCTTGTGGTGCATGGGGATTTCTGCAAGCTCTCAGAAACCAGTAGAGCTTTTGGCAGATACTTTGTAGGTTTCTTCATATGTGATGATATTTCCTTTTAGGGCATTAGCCATATTCTGGGCCAGAGAGACCTAGATTAAACATAAATAGAGACAGACAGACCATGGATGATAGACAGGTGATAGATGGATGGATAGCTAGTTGATAGATAGGTAGTTAGGTAGATAGATAGATAGATAGATAGATAGATAGATAGATAGATAGACAGATAGACAGATGATACATAGACAGACAATAGATAATAGATGGACAGACTTAAAAGGAGAACTTCTGAAATCAGGGAGGGAGTTTGGATGGTGTCCCAAACAATACAAATATTAAATCATTTGATCTACTAAAAGGAGGACCTACTGATTCTGAACTCATGCCCTGTGACTGCTCTTGAGAAAAGAGAAAACAGTGGGGCTGTATGTAAGCAGTTACATAGGCTCAAAGATGAACTGGATTATACAGAATCTTAAATACACAGTTATTTTGTCCCACAGGAAATTGGAGGGAAGGGGGTGAGTGGAGAGTGCATGAAGCTGGTTTGGGCCACAGAGGCAGGCTGAAATTTCCTTGCACTCTTGCTGTGCTTCCAAGACACACAGTCCTGCTAGCCAGGAGTCTGCAACAAACATAATGTAGGTATCCTGAAAACACCTGTAGGACTTTGATCCTGCTCTAAGTTGGGCACGGAAGCACTAGAACTTTCTTTAGAAAGCACAAGAAGATTCAGACTCTAGATATTCAGACTGAGCTGGAAAGACAGAGTGAAATCTTCCAGGCTGTATGAGCTTGGTTGGTGATGTCCACCACAGCTAAAGTCCTGGGTGATGCACAAGGCCAGCCCCTTCAAGGAATTTGCTGCAGTTTGAAGATCTACAAAGCAAGAGGCTAAGTTTACACCTCCAAAGAGTTTAAACTGAACTTTCTGCAGCTTTTAAGGGCAAGTGAAAAAGGAGAGTGAGAACCAGAGAGAGCCAGAGAGAGAGAGAGAGACCTACCTCTTAACACCTTGGGAAATCTGCACAACTGAAACAGGGAAAAGTCAGAAGAAAAATGAACTGACTCCAAAGTCCAGTCTCAGTTCTATTAGTAATTGATTACTCACCTACCCTCTCTTCCTCGATGCCTTTTGAAAGAGAAAATGAAACACTCCTCCTTGGAAAGTAATATCATCTCCAGGTTCTGTGAAACTTGTGTTCATATGCAAGAATCAGAAAGTATAAAAACTGCAAAAAGAAGCACAAAGCATAGAAGAGCTATAAGGAGAATTAGAAAAAGACTTCAAAAAATACTATGAGTAACATATCAAAGAAAAAAGAGAAAACATTCTAAGATGAAATATTTCAAGAGAATTAAGTAAATTTAAACAGAAGCACTCTATAATCTTCTTCTATGAATTTGCTATTTTAGAAACCTCTGCTAAGTGGAAGCATGCTGCAACTGGCTTATTTCACTCAGCATAATGTCCTCTAGGTTAACCCATGTTATCAGGAATGGCAAAATTCCCCTCCTTTTTAAGGTTGACTAATACCTTATTGTATGAATATACCACATTTTCTTTAACCATTCACCCGATGATGGGCATTGGGGCTGTTTCTATATCTTGGCTATTGTTAAGAGTGCTGTAGAAGACATTGAAGTGTAAGTAACTCTGAGTGGTGGGGGAGGGATTGGGAGCTCTTGCTCCATGAATATAAAGTTTCAGTTATGCAAGATGGGCACTTTCCAGAGATCTGCAGTATAATGAACTATCCATTGTTAAAAATACTGTAATGTGTACTTAAAATGTATGAAAGGGTTAGATCTCACAGAAAGTGTTCCTACACCAAGAAAACAAAACAAAGAGACATAAGGAAACTTTCAGAGGTGATGACTGTGTTTATTACCTTGATTTTGGTGATGGTTTCCCAGGTGTGCACATATGTCCAAATGCATCAAATTCCATGTATTAAATATGTGTAGTTTTTTGAACATCAATTATATCCATTGAAGCTGTTAAAAAAACAGATACAAATGGTGTTAAATGGTGTTATGAAAAAATCCCACAAAATCTGAAAATAAGAACTCAAAAGAATTTAGAGGATATCAGACAAAGCATAAGATAGGATTAACAATTTCAAACACAAGCCAATATATATTAATCTAAACTAAAGCACAGAGAAGAAAAACATTAGAAGATAAAGCAGAGTGTGAGAGATACATGTGTGCTATAGTCAAAAGGTATGAAATACATGTAGTTTATGTCCAAGAATAAGAAGAGAGAATAGATACAATGAATATTTTAAGACAAAAAGACTATTTTTTCAAAACTGATAAATCTTCAACAGATATATTCAAGAAGGGCAGAATATCTGAAGTCAACAAATGCAGAAAAACCCACATACAGATGTTTCATTGTCAAAAAAAAAAAAAAACAGTAAGATGTAGAGTCGGTTTTTCAAAAACATTATAAAATGTGGGGCAAATGAATTGACATTTTTAAAGTATAAAAGGAAAAGAAAGTAAATACTGAAAATTCTATTTTCAGTGGGAAAATCTTTTAAAATAGGCAGGAAAAATAAAGATACTATCAACAAGCAAAAGCAGAGAGAATCTTTCTGACTATATAATAAGAAATAGCAAAAAAATGTTTTAAGCATAAATAAACTATCCAATGTAAATGCAGAATATAATGAAGAAAAACATCCACAAAGGTAAATATGCAAAAATATTAAAAATATTGACTGAATAAGAAGTACATACTTCAAATTATAAAGTAAAGCATGGGATATGAAGCACAGCATAAGGAATAGAGTCAGAAATATAATAACTATGTATGTTGATAGATGGGTACTAGACTTATTGTAGTATATAAATATCTAATCACTATGTTATAAAAGTAACACTAACATAATATTGTATGTCAAATAAAATAAAAAGTAAATTCAAAAATATTTACTGACTAAAGCCACACCAAAATTGGTTTTTCAAGGGAATTTTAACTGAGCAAAGCAAAATATAGGATGAAAATGATAAAAATGATAGAAAAAAATGAATAAACTGTTGAAAGCTTTTTTTCAAGTGTTAGGTGTGGTAAACTACTATTTTTAGAAAGATACCATTCAGCTAGTCTTCATTTGGTTTTCAGGTTGACTTTTCTATATTTTAGTTTTAATTCCAGTTTAGTTCTGGGAGTAGGTGAGTATAACTTCCACCTACTCTGCTGCTATCTTGAATCCTCTTTAAAAATATTGAATAAGAGAAAGAGACATTAAAATTTATCTTGCAAGCAATAAAAGCGTTAGTCAAAATACCTAGATAAAAGACTAAGGAGACCAAATTTAATAGTGTTATCTTGGTTAATTTAATAGCATATTACAAGGAAGGAATAAAGGTCAGAAGGAAAAACATAAATCTAAGAGAGAGATGCTCCATGAAAAATCAGCTCTGCCAATTATTACATATAAAAACAAAGATTAGCAAACTCAATCAAGGTTTATTAACCTTGACATTATTGCCATTTTAGACTCAGAGAATTTTGTTGTGTGGGCATCCTGTTCCTTGTAGGTTAACACGAGATGTCAGCAACATCCCTCATCCCCATTAAGGACAATCAAAAATGTCCCTAGACTTTATCAAATATGCCCTGCACTAGGGTGGGGGCAAAATGGCCTAAACTGAGAGCCAATATGTAGTGTTTATAAGAGATACAAGGACACAGACAAATTGAAAATGAAAAGAAAGAAAAAGTTACTTAGGGAAAGCTGGTCTCACTGGGTTCACATTTGAAAAATCAAACATGAAGGGGATTATATTTTGCTTGCTTGTTTGTTTTGTTGATTAGACATTAAAATAAAGACCAAACTGACAGTAATCAGAGGGGAGGGGGAGGGAGATAATGGGGGAAAGAAGAAAAGGGTCATCAAGGGATATGTATAAAGGACCCTTGGACAAAGCCAAAGGGAGGTAGGATTGAGGGTGGGGAAAAGTGGAGACAACTGTGCTCGAACAACAGCAAAAAAATAAGAGATACACTATGTGAAAATTAAAAAGTAAAAAACCTCTATGCAGTATTTTTTTAAAAAGAAAAAACATGAAGTAAAATTATTATTATTTTTGAAAATGGAAAGTTTTTAGTGTTAAAAACAATTCTAGATTTATATTTACCTATTAATTTGCTTTAAAATACTTTTAGGAAGCTGATGAAAGTGAGATAATAAATTTTATAGATCTAGCTGGAGGTTTTAAAAAAGCTCTCCGAGTAATTGAAAGATCAAGCCAATAAAAATAAAATCATGGCATGAACAATTTAATTGACCTGGTTGAAATACATGGACCACCATGCCACACTACAGAATACTCATTCTCTAAATGCGTATGAAACATTAAAACTTGAATATTGTAGTGTCATAAAATTTTTTCTCTGATCACAGTATATTTATTTATTTATTTATTTAGATCACAGTAAATTTAAATAAGAAAAGCCAAGTAATCAATCTTTGAAAGTTTGCAGATAAATATACATATTCACAAATAAACTGTTTCAAAAATCAATATAAAAAGTTTTTGAAATAAATCAAATCGAGTAAAGTAAGAAGAAAGAAAATAAATAAAAATAAAACATATAAATTAGAAATTACATAACAAGAAAAAATCAATAAAGTCATTCTTTTTAAAGAATAATAAGTGATGAAACTGTAGTGAAACTGATCAGAAAACATAATGAGTAAAAACAAATTACTAATACCATAAATGAAAAGGAAAATACCATTAGAGTTTCTAACACTATTACAAAGTTTATAGGATGAGATCTTAGCTGATATAAAAGGTTCCTTTTTATGGAAATTGGACAGAGAAACAAGACTTACCAAAACAAGTACAAACAAGAATATCTAAATATTTCTAAACATGTTGAGATACTGAATTTATAATGATAAAACATATCCTAAAAGAAAACACCAGGTTTATATGTTTCTCTGGTGATGTGCAGGAATCCTGCTATGTAGGCAATAAGAAATACCATTTTAAGATTCTTTCAGAGAGAAACAAAAGGAAAAGAAAAACTGATTTTATGGAACTGCTGAAACACTGATCTCAAAACCTGAAAAGGACATTACAAAGAGATAAGTACAGGTTAGTGTATCTTATACCAGAAAAGCCAAAATTCTAGAGAAAATATTTGTAAGTATAAAGAAGACCTTATTCTAGGAATAGATGGTAGTTTTAACTGACCTAACAAAGGAAAAAGAATATAATTATCATAAGAGATGCAGAAAATATTTATAAATTTTAATATCTAATAGTGATAGACACGCAGCAAAGTACTTACAGAATATAAATATAATATAGCTAATGTTAAAATGTTGATAAGATATCCAAGCATTACCACACCCACACTTGATTTTGGGAGCGAGACAGGAATATTCACAGTAAGCACCTCTATTTGAAATTACACAGAAGATACTAGGCAGCACATAGTCTAGAAAAAAATATTGGCCTCAATAGAGAGCATTTTTGTTCCTGTATGTTTGTGGACAGAGACACTCATCTCTAAGTTGAAGTCCTGGGACATGAGCCAGGCATATATTCAGCTTAATGCCAGACAGTTCTCCAAAGTGCCTGCACCATTTTCATCCACCTTTAGAAATGTATGAGTAAATTATTTTGTTCATTAGATTCCACATATAAGTGAGATCATGATAGGAGACTCACGAGTTGGAAAATTTTAGTTTACGGTAAATAGTTAGTAAGTCTAGTAGGCAATGCATATGTTAAAGCTTTTGTTTCAGAAACTACAGACAAGGCCCATCCTGGTTCCTGGGAGGGACAGCCAACTTCCTGGGATGCTGCTAAAGACCATTACCTGGGGACAAGTGGAGGCATCCTGGCCATTGTGTTCCAGGGAGGGACAGACAACCACCTGCCCCTGGGAACAGCTAACTGCCCAGAAAGAGAATGCTGCAGTTTCTTTCACCTAATTCTTCCTGAATTTCAGAACCCCTCACCACATTTTGTTTATTCTCTGTTATAAAAACTTCGGCCTGGAAAGAAAATGCAAGACAAATTGTTTTAAGGTGTGAACTCACTGTCTTCTCAATTCTCCAGCCATCTGAATAAAGTGCCGGTAAAGGTTCAATTCCTATCTCTGCTTATTGGGTTTAAGAGGCGGCAAGAACACCAGTATCATTTCCAGTTTCAATCAGATGGTGTTTGTATTTCTCAGACTGACTTATTTTGCTTAGCATAATGCTCTCCAGGTCCATCCAGACTGTGGCAAAAGTAAGGTTTCCTTCTTTTTTGTAACTGAGTAGTAGTATTCCATTGTGTAAATGTACCATGGCTTTTTCCCCGACTCATCTACTGATGGGCACTCAGGCTGTTTCCGGATCTTGGCTATTGTAAATGACTCTGCAATGTGAGGGATGCATATTAACAAATATATGCCAATTCTTTTTAAATAATACTAATAAAAATTTGTATATGTAAAATTCAATTACAGAGCTATAAGTATTCTAAATATAATACTTTTATTCAATATCAGTTTTATTTAACATCAGTTTTGTTGCTAATAAAGCCATTAGGTCTTGGTTTGGGGACACATTTAGATATCTAAGATTGATATGAAGACTTTTTTTAAATTACGCTTTTAAACATGATATTGCATGTACTTCAAAGAAATGATAGACCTATAGAAGGTAAAGGACCTGATATGTACTTTTTTAATGTAATTATTTGCTATTTTCTTTTCAACTGAGTTTATACATACATTGTTTTTAGGTAATTTTTTGTACTTACTTTACAATTTTCTAAGAGAAGATAAATATTGGTCTGAGCATTTAATCTCTTTATATTAATTATATATATTTCTTATATAATTCTTTATATATAGGCTGGGAATTAATTATATGTTTTAAAAGAAACACAATGCACCAGATACTTGAAATGCTGTAGGCCTTTTAAAATAATATCACAGACTTCTGGTCAAGATGGAGGCATGGGTGGATACACTGTGCCTCCTCTCACAACCAAAATTAAGGACAACAAAGATTTAGAAATAAGAAAACAACCAGAACTCATAGCAAATTGAACTGTTCTGAAGTCCACCAACCATTCATTCAGACCGGTAAGAGGGGCAGAGTCGCAGCAGGAAAAAGTGGAGGTGCAGACAGGGCATGCAGGCAGCAGTGGCTGGCAGATCCCAGGTGCAAAGGCAGTGGCTAGCAGACCCTGGGCATGGGGTGGCAACTGTGCAGACCCAGTGAGGCCGCACAAGGCAGCTGGCTGACCAGGTGGGCCCACATTGGAGCACAGATAATCCAGGCAAAGGGGAAGCAGCAGAAGGGACTGGAATCTGAGAGTGAGCAGAGCAAGCGCCATTGTTTCCTCCCGGACCCCATCCCCCCATAAAGCATCACTACCCAGTGACTGGGCTGCCTCGCCCTGGGGAACACGTAAGGCTCCACCCCTCACTATGTAACAGCTGTGACTAGACCAAAAAGAAAAAAGAAAAGAAAAAAAAGAAAAGAAAAGAAAAAAAAACAAAACAAAAATGGCTCAAACCATAGAACAAATCAAAGCCCCAGAGCCAATTTATCTAGGCGACGAAGAGATAGCCAACCTATCAGATGCACAATTCAAAGCCCTGGTGATCAGGATGCTCACAGAATTAGTTGATTTTGCTCACAAATTAGATGAAAAAATTAAGGCTACAATAAGTGAAATGAAGAAAAACTCACAGGGAACTAATAGCGATGGGAGGAAAACTGGGACTCAAATTAATGGAGTGGACCAGAAGGAAGAAAGAAACAACCAAACAGAAAAGAATGAAGAAACAAGAATTCAAAAAAAAAATGAGGAGAGGCTTAGGAACCTCCAGGACATCTTTACACATCCCAACACCCGAATTATAGGGGTACCAGAAGGGGAAGAAGAAGAGCAACCAGTAGAAAACTTATTTGAACAAATAATAAAGGAGAACTTCCCCAATCTGGCAAAGGAAATAGACTTCCAGGAAGTCCAGGAAGCTCAGAGAGTCCCAAAGAAGTTGGACCCAAGGAGGAACACACCAAGGCACATCATAATTCCATTAGCCAAGATTAAAATGAAGGAGAGAATTCTAGAAGCAGCAAGGGATAAAGGCAGAGTCACCTACAAAGGAGTTCCCATCAGACTGTCAGCTGATTTCTCAAAAGAGACCTTCCAGGCAACAAGGGGCTGGAAAGAGGTATTCCAAGTCGTGAAAGTCAAGGACGTACATCCAACATTGCTCTATCCAGCAAAGCTGTCATTTAGAATGGAAGGGAAGATAAAGTGCTTCTCAGATAAGGTCAAGTTAAAGGAGTTCATCATCACCAAGCCCTTATTATATGAAATGTTAAAGGGACTTATCTAAAAAAAAAGAAGATAAACAGTAAAAAGACAGCAAACTCACAGATATTAACAACCAGACCTAAAACAAAAGCCAACTAAGCAAACCACTACAACAGGAGCAGAAACACAGAAATGGAGATCACATGGAGGGTTAGCAACAAGGGAGTGGGAGGAGGAGAGAGGGGGACAAGGTACAGAGAACAAGTTGCACAGACAGTGGGTAGAAAATAGACAGGGGGAGGGCAAGAATAGTGTGGGAAATGTAGAAGCTAAAGAACTTATGACACATGGGCATGAACTAAAGAGGGGAATGTGGGTGGGAGGGGGTGTGCAGGGTGGAGGGGAATGAAGGCGGAAAATGGGACAATGTAATAGCATAATCAAGAAAATATATTATAAAATAAAATAATATCACAATTTGGCCTAACATATGCTTAGAGTATAAACTAATTAATTCTTCCATCACTGGCCCCATTAGCTTATAATTTAGGGTTTTAGGAAATTTGCATTTAAGGGAAAAATTATTGTTCAGAACAAAAAGTAAAGAATGTAGGAGAACAGTGTGAAATATTGCTACCTGAATCCCTCATAATTAATTTTAGGGTAAAGGCAAAAAATCCCCAAATGCTCTGTCAGCAAACACATGCTAGAATAAAGAAGTAAACATTGAAGAGGTAGACATTCGGGTTCAGTCAAGTCAGTCCTGTGGAAGCAATAGATTTAATTTTCTTTTCTGCCATTCTCAAAACTCAAGGGAATAAAGGAATAGCATTGCTTTCATCAGGTCTTACTGTACTACCTGAAATGCTACGTATGTTTGGGTTTTGATTTTGCTTGTGTATATGTGTGTTTGTGTGTTTCTGGCTCAGTGGCCCAGATCATGTGTTCTGAAAAGCTTCCCTTTCTACAGCATAAAGCAGGCATCATTACTAATTCTACTGCATTTTTTCAGAGACCTTATAGTCTGTTTTTTACTTATCCTTGCCCCATATTTTCTTCTATGTATCATTACATTCAAAAAATTAAATGTCTTAAGGGAATCATTAAATTCTTGAGATTTTCTTAAATCCCTCAGGAAGCATAGAGGAACTACACACATTCAATATATCCTTTTAATCAGAAGATAACTCCAGGGACCCTACTCCCCTTAGACTAAGGTAAATACAGACCTGAATGTGTTATCCAAATCTATCTTCTGAGATGATTGTGTTTTGATCATCTTGTGCTTCCTTTCTCACCCTAGAGGTTAGACCTTTGGTTCTCATATATTAAAGAAGCCTGAATTTCAATTCTGCTACCCACAACTTCTATCATTCACTTAAATTTTGAATGACTATAAACATCAGGTACATTGAACTATTGTTTTTTTTGTTTTGTTTTTGTCTTTGTTTGGGAGGTAATCTATAGAAATAAACCATGGGGATGAGAGATCATGAAGTTCTTACATGAGCTAAGGTGCTGGATACTTTTTCTCCCATTGGTAAGTTCTATTCACTTATTTGAATATCCCATGCACATATATCTTGCAAATCAGTTAAAAATACAAAAGAAAATAAAGATGGGAAAGAAAAATGATGTTCAGATTTTAATCTGATAAATACTTCAAATGACAATGAGTCGGAGCAACTTGTAATTTGGTCATTTATTCCTACTCCTCATCCTACACTATTTCACTTTCTACATTGACATAAAAAATTGTTATGCAACTTCTAATGGAACAATGGAAAAGCAATGTTTTAATTCAATTTTAAATGTTCTTTCCTAAAGGATTAATTGCAATCCATCATAACTACGTATTTCCTTGGGAATTACTCACCTGTCAGCAACAAAGTCTAACATAATCATCTGTTCATTTATTATTATTGTGGTAATCTGGCAGTGGGTTCCTTTATGAGTTTTGCTTACTGTCCTCAAAAGTAATGTCTATGTCTCATAACTGAAAGAATGAAGCCACCAAAATCACCATCCTTTATTTCAAGGAGGTAAATCTACCATACTATAAACTGTTTAAAGTATTTCTATTTTTATATAAATGTGAAAATATAGTTAAGTGATTCAGATAAAATCAAATAAAAATCAACAAATTTACATTGACTTAGTGGGAAAGACATTGCATATTCTAAGAAATGGATTGCAACATGAAATATTATGAGGAAGTACCTATATGTTTTAAAGATTTGTTTTATTTTACGGGTTTGCTCTGCTGTTTCTCAGAAACAGTTAAACTCTGCTTCCTGAGTTTCAGAGTGATATTTCTATTGGATATGAAAGCCCAATCAGAAGCTCTTGTTATCCGCTATGTTTCATATCCCAGCTCAGAGTGCCCTCTCCCCTTTCCCAGTGGGCAGTCTACTCCAAAGCCAGTGCCTCTGGCTATTTTCTAAGGGTGGCTCAGAGATGGTGGAAGTCAGGACTCTGCCTTTCATTATATCAAGTTTAAAAAATGTGGAGTATCAACAAAACAGAAAGGCATAGGTAGAATATCTTGCTTTAAATGCCACAGTACAGTTTATTCTTATATCTTGATATAGTTGACATCAAATACTTTTAAATCCAAAATGGAGAGTTCAAAAGAGTTTCATGGTAACATTGATTAATATTTCAACTTTGAACAGTGTGCTTTCTAAACTGGATTTCTTTATATTTTAGAATGAAATTTACTCATTTTCCCCCTTCACATTTTTCACCATGGAATTTCCTTACAGAACAGGCAAATAAACACTGCTTTAAAAGACTAGACTAATCTAGACTAATTTTAAAATTTTCCAATTTTATAGATAAAACAACCAGAGTGGAGAAGTCAAGAACTCAAGCCACACAGTCTGGTTAGGAACTATAAGTAGTCTCGACGGCACAGAATGATTATTCTCCATTTATTCCCATCATTTTATCATTAACAGGTTCCTAGAAAAAAAACACATGGCTGATGTTAATTTTACAATTGTTACTGAATTTATCCTTTTGGGGCTGACAGATCGTGCTGAACTGAAAGTGTTCCTCTTTGTGTTGTTTACGTTCATCTATATGATTTCTTTGGTGGGGAATCTAGGAATGCTCTTTCTAATCCACATAACTCCCAAACTTCAAACACCTATGTATCATTTCCTAAGCTGCCTGTCATTTGTTGATGCCTGCTATTCCTCAGTCTTTGCACCCCAAATGCTGATGAACTTCTTTGTTGAATGGAATACAATTTCTTTTTCTGCATGCATTGTGCAATACTTTTTCTTCGTGTCACTCCTTACCACTGAGGGCTTCTTGCTGGCAGCAATGGCGTACGACCGCTACATGGCCATTGTGAACCCTTTACTTTATACTGTGGCCATGACGAAAATAGTTTGTGTTGCCCTGGTCATTGGATCATGTGTAGGAGGTTTAATCAACTCACTGACACACACAATTGGCTTGCTGAAATTGTCTTTCTGTGGGCCCAATGTTATTCATCACTTCTTCTGTGACCTTCCCCCGCTGTTGAAGCTCTCATGTTCTGATACATCCATGAATGAATTGTTGCTGTTAATCTTCTCCGGCATTATTGCCATGATCACTTTCTTGACTGTGATGATCTCCTACATCTTCATCGTCGCTGCTATCCTGAGGATTCGCTCTGCAGCTGGGAGACAAAGAGCCTTCTCTACGTGTGCGTCACACCTCACAGCTGTGACTTTATTCTATGGCTCTATAAGTTTCAGTTACATTCAACCAAGCTCCCAATATTCATTAGAACAAGAAAAGGTGGTATCTGTTTTTTATACCCTTGTAATTCCTATGTTAAATCCATTGATTTATAGCCTGAGAAACAAGGAGGTGAAGGATGCAGTGAAAAGGGCTGTAGAAATGAAATGTCTTCCTTGTTAACTTTATGCCATATGTGCCCTAAAGTAATATACAAACAAGTGCTTTTGACAATGATATCTATATGAGTTATTAAAAGTTGGATCCCAAAACTTGGATTCCTTTGGGTTTATTTAATTGGAGCCCTCTGTTTTACAGTAGAAGAAAAAGGCTGAGAAGAATTACATGTTATAGTACATATACCTGGTTATTGTGTAAACTAACCTAAAAGCCATATGAAGATCTAAGTTAGTTATGTCTGGACAATTGTTGACATTGTAATTCTTGCATACGGGTAGAAATGAACATATATATAAAGATATCTAGGCACAAAACACAAAAATAGAGAGATACAAACAAAATTTATAAATAATAAAATATATATTTAACTTGGTCTGTTTGTTGCAGAGAAAACAAATAAAATATTTTCAAGCAAAAAATATCACATTGAGTTGTTCAACAAAACTGACAGATGCATCATCCTGAAATTAGCCTGTACTCTTTCAGTCAGATATTGTTCAAAAGAAAACTAAACACTGGATGACACTCCAGAAAAAGAAGTTAGTACTAGATTACCTCCACACTCACAGTAGTTAGTTTAAATCAGCATTCCCCAGTCTCCTCCCTCCCGGTCCCTGGATGCTGCTGGCATTACTTTCTGAATTTTGCCTCCTGTCTCCCTCCCACCCCAACCTCAGTCTGTGGAAAAATTGTCTTCCATGAAACTTGTCCCTGGTGCCAAAAAGGTCAGAGATTGTTGGTCTACACCATTCCCCTATTCCTGGACCCAGTTTGCATTACCACACATGAAATTGAACAGGATGAAATGCCACTGTTTTATCATTTCACATGAAAGGGCTGCTAATTCTCAGATAAATCTTACCCTGAAGAATTTTAGAAAGGATGCCTCCATGATACTTTGTGAATCATTAATAATCAGACAAATTTCCTCCTTTCCTTTAAAGATTTTCCAATATCTTAAAGAATGTCTTTAGGGATATTCTTTAGACATTAAACAGAAAATTTCCTGAAGGTATTCTAGAGAGGGGAAATATGTGAAACCAATTGTTTTTCCTTTGATGCAAACTATACATGCAGCTACATAATGGTAAAGTCAGCCCATAATTACTGATTGCTTCATGCTGATCTTTTTTCTCTAACTTGCTGCAAAATGTCCTATCTGGAAAACAAATATGGTATGCTAGAGGACATTTTCATTTACAAATGAAATTAAGTTTAATTTTTGGGGTTTGCTTTAAATACTGAAATAACTACAGGTCAATAAGCTAAGCAGCCCAATGGGACAGCTGAATGCTCTATAAATATTAACTCATGTATTTACGTAGCAGCTCGATTAAAATTCTTTTCTCTCACTGACAACCAAAATCAAATAAATGAATGGTTCCAATATCTGCAAAGGGAGCAAACAAAAACACATATTATATTAAAAAATTATGCAAAGAAATTCTATAAAAGTTTGTCTCATAGAATGAAAAAATAACATCACCACCGCCAATGCTAAGAACCTCGTATAACATTCATATAGCCCTTCATGATTTTCTAAGATCATTTAATGTTATTTGAAATTGGGGGTCCATGAAGATTTTATATATATATATATATATATATATGTGTGTGTGTGTGTGTGTGTGTGACATTTATGTATGAGATATTAATGTAAATGCATTTGTGTGAAAGTTTTTAAGAATAAAATACAAATATAATAATAATGATAATTAGTAAACATGGTTTTATATAATTCTTCACACTTTTCAAAAGCATTCAATATCTTATATCCTTGAGTATGAAACACAAGAAATAATATACAACCAAGTTAATTAAAACTCAGAAAAACAAATAAAACTATAATTTTAATAAATTCTCTTACAATATATATTCTATAAAAGAAGGGTCTGGCCCCCAGGATGCAGATAAAACAATAGTTTATTAAGTGTGCATGTGTGGGAGAGGGGATCATTTCATGGAAAAAGTGTTTAGATTTTTTTTGAATACTGATTGTAAGCTTGTACATTATAGTATTATACAGGACCTGGATGCTAAAATGAGAAATAAATTCTCTCTTCTAGAATTTTGAGGAAAAGGGAGGTTGTGGAGAAGTTGTAGGCTGGCAATTGAAAAAAGTCATACACCCTACATTCATATTCTGAAAGCAAATGAAGCTCAGTCAAGAAAATTCACCAGAGAGGAAAGGGGAGGGAATTTCAGGGGGGAAAAGGGAAGGGTTTAGAGCAACAAGTATAAAAGACACATGGACAAAAGCTAGGGGGGTTGGAAATGGGAGGGAGCTGGGGAGGGCTGGGGTAGTGGGCTGGGATGGGAGTAGAAGACAGAAAACTGTACAAGAACAACAACTAAACTAAAATAAATAAAATAAAATAAAATATTCAAAATATCCTTAAATGATAAGTACAATTAGTCAATAAGAAATAAATGAAGACTTTTTCTATAAAATATCAGATGCTATGCCATCAATTGTCATGTGCACAGGTAAGAACTGAGAATGATACTTGCAGCTCCAATTCCTTCACCTCTTACATAAAATTGGTTACTGTTCAACCTCAACATTGGAGAAATCAGGACTCAATAGACGTCTGTCTCACAAAATTTTCTTCTGAACCTTCAGAGAATCTATATCAAATATGTGTCAATTTTCTATTTCATGTGTGTAGCCTTGGAGCTTGTGATTTGGAAACTGGCCTAGCTTATCAGAAAAATGAGTTGCTAGTACCATCCAAGTTGGGCATGGCTCCATCTTCCCAGTGGTGGTGTTTGACTCACTGAGAAGAAACCCACAAGCAAATGCAATGAATTGACATTCCTAAAATTTGAGATTTGGTCTTGTGCTGTGAGCACACAATGATTATATAAACCATAGCTTCAATGACAGTTTTCAGTTGTCCTCAGTCAAATTGGCCTCTGGACAAATTCAAACTCCCAGAATCATGGGCATCTAAGGATCATACTACCATCCCATCTAAACCCTAATCTAATATAAAATACTCCCTAAAATACTCTCATGGTTTTATACCTTCCCTTATAAAATCAGCATTTATTAAATTTTACCAATTATATAATGACTTTTCAAAATTTAAGCCAGACATAATCACTCCTTAGAGTTTATATCAATTGGTCTTATATGTCATGAAGTCTTAGAATTCATATATTCTCATTCTTCATTCTTAGGCTCCTGACATATTAAGTTTTTGCTAGAATATGATCCTGAGTCTAATTTTTGTCACCCTGAATATTTCCTAATGTTTCCACTATTCTTTATGCAATATGGTTTCAAATCCTATCACTATTCTGTTCACTCCTTACTGTGTCAATGTCGAAAGGCTGCATGGAATAAATAGTAAAATGCCACAGATTTTCAAATCACAGAAGCATTGCATCAAAATTATTCTTCTATCACTTATTAAAGTGCAAATTTAGAGAATTTCTTTAATTCTTCTGAGCCACCTATAATATCAATCATATGAATTGGAATGCTTAATTAAAAGTACATAATGATTGGAGATAACAATTGTGAAATGCTTGGAAAATACTAGGCATTTAGGTATTTAATATATAGAAACCATACCAGCTAGGATCCTTCTTAATGTCTGATTGCCAAAGAAAAAGGAATACTCTTGTTAACAAAACTAATAATAATATTCCCTAAGTGTTAGTCTGTTTCCATGATTGCTTCATTTTAAAATGATTGTAAATTTTTACCACCTTTTATATCTGTGTGTGTTGGTTTGGATGCACTTGACTTAGTGATCTATGTATTGTGATTTTCCTCTCTCCCCTTTTAAAATGTAGCCTATTATTTCATCCTGTATTTATTCCCTTTTATATTTTTTATTCTTTTCTCGAAGTAACCAATGCAGTATTTCTAAAAAATTACTTTTATGTTCAGCCAATATGACAAAAATGTTGAAACCGATATTTATCTCAGTGTCATAATTGGCTAAATTACCCCTAATATTAAAAGGCAATCTAATTTATGAAAACCACACAAATTCTATTTAGTAATTGCTTCCACCTCTTTGGCGTTGTCTCACATTGAAATATTATATATTTTCCATAATTACTACCAATAATAATGTATTTAGAAACACATACAATAAATAAATAAATAAATAAATAAAATAGCACTCTTTAAAATAAAAAGTATGTATTATGGAGAATATGCATATATAATTCTAAATACTGGAAGAGTTAATTTTTAATAGGTCAACTTTTCCTTGTAGAGCCTCATATAAGAAAAGAACATCAATGAATAAATAAAATAAGTAAATAAATAAAATAAATAGCACTCTATAAAATTAAATAAATGAAATAAATATAAAATAGCACTCTTTAAAGTTAAAATATATGTATTATGGATAACATGCATATATAATTCTAAATACTGGAAGAATTAATTTTTAATAGGTCAACTTTTCCTTGTAGAGCCTCATACAAGAAAAGAACATCAGTGGTTTTCTCTAAAACAGAGAAAAGGCTAAATACATGAATTGCTACAATTTGGAAAGTTAGCACAGGGCCTTACTTTCCCTAGGCTTCCCTTGAGCTGTTTTAGCGAAGCTAAGTGTTCACAGAATCACTGGGGATTCCATCCTCCAAAGACCCTAGGTCAAATATAAATGTAAGTCAGAAGAGTAATAGAAAAAAACAGGTTTCCTCTCACTCCAGGTAGGTGTTGCATTTAGTGTTCTAACAAACAAGTTACAAATGTGTTTCCTGAAAGCTTTTTAAAAACAACAGTTCTCAATACATGCTGTGAATGGCATGTGAAATAAAATAATCTGCCTCAAATACATTTTAATTATTGAGATGATTAGTGGATTTATTCCATATTTCCTCAGTTCTCTATATTTAAAGCTTCATACATCTATGTACATATAATTTTACCAATTGCAAGAGCTGAATTTATTTAAAGGAATTCTTTAACATCTAAGATTGATTATTACAAATCATTGAATTTTCCTAAACCTGAAGAAAGATTACTGATTTGTTCAGCCCTATTATCAGAGCTAATTATTAGACTCAAAAATTTATTGGATATAACAGACTTTACAACAAAAGAAACACACCATGTGGAATGCAGTCCAGATGAAAATTATTATTTATTAAATTATGACTAAAGAAACAAATTATGGAATCAGTGAAATAAAAAAGTCACCATCAAAATAAAAAAAAATGTTTTGTGCCCACCAGTAAATGAGGGAATCAAAAAATTATGGTATACTCACACAATGGAATACCATGCAGCAGAAAGAAAGAAGGACCTCCTACCCTTCACGATAGCATGGATGGAACTGGAGAGCATTATGCTAAGTGAAATAAGCCAGGCAGTGAGGGACAAATACCTTGTGATCTCATCTATAAGTAGAACCTAATCAACAAAACAAACAAGCAAGGAAAATAGAACCAAAAACACTGAAATAAAGAATAAACTGACAGTAGCAAGAGGGGGAGGGGGAGAGAGAAAATGGGGAAAAATAGAGGAAGGGTTGTCAATGAACATGTATGAAGGACACACAGGCAAAGCCAAAGATGAGTTGGCTTGAGGGTGGGAGGTGGGGATGAGTCGGACGGGGATGGAGTAGTGAGAGAAAAATGGAGACAACTGTGCTTGAGCAATAATAAAAAAAAAAAATAAAAGTAAAGTAGGTCAAAGCAAAACTAACTAAATAAACTAAACCAAAAAAAGCAAAGAACTAAAAAACTATTTTAGTCAAAAGCTATTTTTCCAATAGGTGAACAGATGGTCCAGTCGCTATTTTCTTTACTTGTTTTATTTTGAATACACAGCAGTTACTTAGAGATGATCTATGGTGTGAAGACAGTTCTTACATATTTTCCTACTTATTTTTCACAACTACTTCTTGAGGAAGGTTGATTGATGAAACTAAGTTAGGCTAGGAAACTAAGCCTTAGACTCTAAATCACAGCTTAATGTGGTGAAAAGTGACTAGTCATCTTTTTAATCTCTGGATTTCACTAAAAGGGATGACACCAAAACTATTTTGTAATATGACTTGCAGTGTTTGAATTGAATTGTTATTAAATGTAAACATCAGCACAAAGGGCAGAAATCCAAGCCCATGTCTTTCTCACTGTTCGTTCCATATCAGGGAACTATTGTTCCCTAGGCATGTTTTGTAGAATGCCATTTTCATAGGTGTTCAGTTGAAATAGATTCAATCATCAAGTTAGTATGAGACATGTTCTGTATTATTTCTTTCTCTCCTTGGAAACTTTCAAAAAATAGTAGCATATTATATTTTCCTGTTAATCCCACAGTAAAGAAAGCTTTCCTTAAGTGTCATTTAACCAAGGATTCCCCAAATGCATTAGACATCAGAACTTTACTTTTCATGTATTTTGGGTAATGTATAAAGCCTGATTAAAATTAATTTAATTATCTGTCTTTTTCTGGATAAAAAGCTAGGTCAATATGTGATCTAATATGCCAAAAAGCATACACATTGTTCTGAAAATTAGGTTTGTGATTTTTTGATGGGAAGGATTAAAATATATTGAAAAGTTTCCTGATTAAATCTTAATGAAAAAAGATCTCATGTGGACTAATATAAGCCATTTGATAAAAAATGCTATAGGAATCAAATGATGAAGTGATAAATATCTGTTGGAGTACCAAAGAATGACTACCTGGAGCAAGCAAGTTTTAATAAGTAAGTCATATTTTTATGAGGGAAAATATTTGATTATTTTTACTCTCTTCTCTGGACACCCTTGAATTTCACTTTTAATTTTTATTCATAATATATTATGTTTTATTAAATGTTATATATATCTGTGTACACAACAGACACACATATTTATATATGTATATATTGTTTTTATTGTTTTTATTGTTTAATGCATTTGCCATGTGTGTTTGTTGTCAAAGTTAAAAAGATGTCACAGAGAAAATTTTCCTAGATGTCTCAGAAATTAACCTATTAAATATTGAGTGCTTGTGCTTGTTGTTAATGAATGCTGTTCCTTGAAATATGAGGCTCTTATCTTGTGTTCTGGGATCTGGACTACACTGTTATCCAGGCTCTAGCTCTTGAACTCTATCTGTTAAACCAACATTCCTATTAGGGCTCTCCAAGAGTATTTTAATTTCTTTAGGGGCTCTTACGTGGTGCATAATGCCAACTTCTATCTCCTGGTGCAAATTTGAGCCAAGTAAACTTTTGAATCAGGCTAAGTTATCATACTTGCAATAAATGGATTTGCTGTGGATTATTATTGTTGACTTAAAACTGTGCTGTTTTCTAAAGTAACTAATGAATCGAATTCACATATTTAAGCTGTATGTTTGGTTATTTTTCTTTTTTCTCTTATCTCCTGCAGACCCTTTGCAGAGGAGTAACGTAAATGGCTGACAGAAACTCTAGTGTAGTCACCGAATTCATCCTCCTGGGCTTGACCGACAGCCCAGAACTGAATACTATCCTTTTTGTGCTATTCCTCATGATCTATCTCATTACTGTGGTGGGCAACATCTGGGTTATGGCAGTCATCCTGGCTAGTGCCCAGCTCCATTCTCCAAAGTACTTTTTTCTTTGCCAGTTGGCTTTCTTAGATTTCTGCTATTCTTCAGTCTTTATTCCTAAAATGTTAGTGAACTACATAACAGGGCAGACAGTCATCTCCTATCTTGGCTGCCTCCTTCAGTATTCCTTTGTCAGCATGCTCCTGACCACTGAATGCTTCCTTCTGGCTGCAATGGCATATGACAGGTACATCGCCATTTGCCACCCACTTCACTACAGAGGTCTCATGACCCCCACATTGTGCATCTACCTGGTGACTGCTTCCTATCTACTAGGTTGTGCTAACTCACTCACTCACCTGAGTAGCTTGCTCAGTCTGTCTTTCTGTGGGCACAACGTCATTAACCATTATTTTTGTGATATTCCATTGCTCTTTCAACTTTCCTGTTCTGACACCCAGTATGGTGAGGTTTTGTTTTCTGTCCTCTCTGGAACAACATCAGTGACTACCTTTCTGATAGTGGTTAGTTCCTATCTGGGAATCCTCCGGACTGTCCTAAAGGCACACTCAACAAGGAATATATATAAAGCTTTCTCCACATGTGCTTCCCACTTAATGGTAGTGACTCTCTTCTATGGAACAGTAATATTTACTTACCTGGGAACCAGCTCCTGCTACCAACAGGATAGAGCCAAAATCCTGTCCATGTTTTATACCCTTTTGCTGCCAATATTAAATCTTCTGATATACAGTGTGAGAAACACAGAAGCCAAAGAAGCAATGATAAGAATGATTATGAGAAAAATATTTGCTCAGTATCCATAAATTTTCAAGCAGAAACATTTAAGAAATAATTAGTGATGCTACAGGCAGGTACGTTGTTAACAAACTACCTGTGGGGCATGGAGAGAGGAAAGATGGTATTTTCAAGGATTTTAGAACATAGTCATTAGACCAAAATCAAGAAAACAGAAGCATATTAAATTAAATGTAAGGGTGAAATAAAAGGAAATGGGTATCCTAAAATATAAAATTACAAATGAAGGTATTATTTAGGGATATCATGGTAAAACCAGGAGGAATCCAGATGTCTTCAGATATTTCTTACTCAAGAGGTAAATTGTTAAGGTGAACTTTCTCAATAGTTTTAAGCTGTAATATAAAAGGATAACACAAAGGAACTTCTCAAGTCTAGTAAGTCCTTATTTATATATAAAGATACTTTCTCCAACATTCACTAAAGGACCATATAAACAAGGAAGTATTGACCTGAAATTTGCTTCATTTGTTTCTGCACTTTGTGGTGATGTTGGTTCTGACAAGGCTTTTTGCTTTTTGGAATTAAACCAGTCATTTAATGGAATTTAATGACATGTGAGTGAATATGGTCTCTTTGTTTAGATCTATAACCAACCTAAAGATGCGTGTTTGATTTTGTTGCTATTAAAAACCACTGTTAGAAGTGCAAGGCTGTTAATAATATGTATTAATGATGTATTAATATACAGCTATATCTATATATCAATGTCTCTGTATCTATCTACCTGCATACAGTTTGTATGATAAAATTAAGGCATTAAGGTGTTGGATTCAACTTTAATTCATAGTGGCCAAACAACATAATATATGTAGGTGTGAATATTACATATTTAAATATTCAATTTTTGCGGGGTTAAGCAACACAATGATAAAAATATATTAGGTAGAGAAACATGGAATTGAAAAGGTCAGGGCACATGTTATATTTGACTCAATATTGAAGAAAAGTCATAAAAAGAAGAGAAAGGAGAGATTAAATTTGTTTTATAGAATTTGAAGGAATACAGTTGTAAGATTTTAAAAGTTTTACACTAAATGAACTTGAAAATCAAAGAAATATATCTTTAACAGTATCTTGACTACTTGGAAGCTATATGAAAGCACATTTTGACTCAATGTAATGAGATTTTACCATACATAACATAACAAGATCAAGTGAAGTGTGAAAAAATTATTTGGAAGATTCAACCCAAAGATGGAGGAGAATTTTGTGGGACCTTGTAGTGAGCAGTTTCAGTATCAGAGGAATGGTTATGTGGTTAGCCTCTAAGTGTTTGGGGTTTTTTTTCATTAAAATTAGGCATTCTGCTAATGACTGTTAAATAGACTATAACTTATGAATTTTAAAGATCTGATAAAGCCTGTTTTGGGCACCATGTTCTTTTTTTCAGAATCATAGAAATTCATAATTGAATAGAATCGTATAACCTGTTCAGAAAACCAAGTACTGAAGGGGAGAAAGAAAACAAAAAGTTATATTTATATGTATAAATGGGCTTTATTACTCATTGGGTAATTAGTGGCATTCTGAATTTCAGCTCAGTTCTCTTTTCCTGCATATGGTGTTAAAAAGCAATTTTTTCCACTGTAAGATATCTAAGGAAGTCTGAGTGAGAGACACATTTATACTTTTATCAGACATCTGACCATTTTATATTTCACTCAAGAAAAATAATATTTTTAAGTGTCATTCAAATTTCTCAAATCCAGCATTTTAAACTAATCTCACTGCTATTCTTTTATTGAATTTCTATTTTTATATTATTCTTCTCTGGATAAAAGTGTTTTGATACACTTGAGCAAACAAGACAATTCCTGGCAAGTGAGTCAAATAACCTTAAAATAAGTTTCCTCTTCTTTTGTATCATTGCTGCTGTCTCAGTTCAGGTCCGTATTTTCTCTAACTCTAACTCTTGATAAGTCTTCTGACTTCTTCCATTGCCTAGTTCCCCTTTAATACATCTCCATTTTTACTATCATGATCCTTTCCTTAGTGACACATATTTTCTCTCCTT
>PVKU01011531.1:0-42567 GCA_004027475.1 Anoura caudifer | reverse complement strand
ATGGGGGCGACTGAAAAAAGCACCGTTTCTCAGGCACATGGGACGTGGCTCCTTTGTGCAAACATTTGCGTAGTTTGGAGTACGTGGCACTGGGTGGATCCCGTTCAGAACAGACCCGTCCTTGCAAGAGTTTGTTTGTTTTCATCTTATTGTTGGTGCCTTGGTGTGGAGGCTGTGTGTGGGCCAGCTCTGGTTTTCCGCCCTCGGATGCCGTGTTCAGTTTAACTATACAAAGCAGAGAATCACAGGGCCTTCGGAAAAATGGGTCGCCTCTGGCCCAGGCCTCAGCTGGGTGACACTCATGTATTTGCCACCTGTTTTCACAGTAATGCTTTGTGACAAGCCGGTCCTAATGCCACGGCATAAAAATACACATCGATCCCTGGGCTTATGGGCCTGGGGCCCACCTGGGGTGTGGCCAGGTTAATACGTCAAATCAACCTTCACAGGGCAGGTCAAGTTCACGAGCATGGCTGAACCAGGGTGGGGGAAATGGGGTTGGAGACACATAGGTACCCTGGTGTGGAAAGCCTCCCTGACCGCCTCGGCCTGCATTCTAAGGACACGGGAGAGATGGACCCGGAGGGTGTGACGCCACGTGAAATCAGCCAGAGAGAGAAAGACGAATACCAGATGATTTCACCGAAAGCAAAACAAATGAACCAGCAGAACAGAAACAGACTCATAGATACAGAGGACATTTCGATGGTTGCCAGATGGGACGGGTGTCGAGGGACTGGGTGAAAACAGTGAAGGGTTTTGGAAGGACACGTTGGCAGTGACCAAATAGTCACAGGGAGGTGAAGTCCGACACAGGGAATCGAGTCAGCAATGTTGTCACCACGGCGGATGCTGTCTGATGGGTGTGAGATGCATCAAACTGATCACTCCCTGCTGTAGGTCAGGATTTTGCCCAGGGAGGGTTACAATGTGATATGATTAACACACACACACACACACACACACACACATGCACACGTATCAGAGTGTTAGCAGTAGCTGGGCACACTGCTCATGTTCCAACGCCCTTTGGCCTTGCACAAACACCGAGCATCCTTGGCCGCCCTGTGATAACCTGGGCATCCTTCCTCACTATGTCTACCGCACTCCCCACCGCCACTCTCCTTACTGTGGTCCCCGTTCTCCTGTCTCTGGTGCTTTGCCCCTCCCTCTCGCTGGACTCCTAGTGCGTTGAGAACATTGGCCCACAAGCCCACACCATCTGCACTCTTTGTCTCAAATACCCCCCAAGCCATTGCACTGGAGTTCACTTCGGTCTTGGAAGGCTGCTCGGAAAGGCTCCTGCGTGCTGATGATGGGCTGCGAATCCGTGCGCTGTCTTCTCTCTGGGATGTCCCTCTGTCTGCCCATTTGTTAGGTAGCACCAGCCTCTTTCTCTCCACCACCGCCTCTCAGCAGATGCCCGTCCTCTCCAGGTTGCCTGGAACCCTCCTTCCCTCGCGCGCCGGCACACCGTCCACTCTCTGCTGCATCACGAACCCTCGGGGCATCGCACAGCCCTCCCCCTTCTGTCGCTTTTGCTGCTGCCTCCCCGGCTCCCCGTCCAACAGGGAAGCAAGCCTCCTTCTCCCGCCTCCCATTGGGAGTTTTCCCAGGTTCCTCGTAGTCTTTGTCTTTGTTGTCCACGTGGGTGGTGTCTTTTCACGTCCATTCCGATGGAATTCCCATGGCGTTTGTCCCGACGAGCCAGCTCTTCCTTTCTCAGACCTTCCTGGGCAGGTGGGGGACATCGCTCATTCCAAGTTCGCAGGAGATCACTCTTTCCTTTGAGGAACTCTCTGTTTTCTTGTTTTGTTTGATTTGTTTCTTCCCTCCTTCTTTCTTTCTTTCTTTCTTTCTTTCTTTCTTTCTTTCTTTCTTTCTTTCTTTCTTTCCTTTCCTTTCCTTTTCGTTCTTTCCTTCCTTCCTTCCTTGCTTCCTTCTTTCTTTCCTTCAATATTCTTCCCTTATCCTACCTCCTGCTGCCTTCCCATGAACAGTAGGGATTCCCCCTGGAACTTTCTTGTCTCTCACTTCCTCTGGATTGAAATTTTACGTTTCCCTGACAGCTGGCCTTCAGGATTCTTCTGCACAGGTGAAGGGGCTGAGAGGCACCGACTGGATGGGAAGTGCAGCCCCAGGAATGTAGCCCATCGTCCCGTAATAGCTGGGCGTGCACCAGGTCGAGGACTGGGGATATCGGGGATTGCTTTGTGCAGGGCCTGGGGGCATCTGCTATCTTTTTACGCTCTGTCCTGTCTGTAACTACTTCCTCTGAGGAAGGGCTGCCTCTCACGGCCTCATACGCACTTGAATTTGCCGTCTTATCAATGCCTCACTGGACACATTCGAGACAACACATCCCAAACAGAATTAACTAACCTCTGCCTCCCCCTGCGGGGGGAAAGTACACACAGCCCTGCTCTTTCTCTTGCTTAATTGCATGGCCATCTTCTGATTGCTTTGGCCTCCAAACACTGAAGTCACCTTTCCTTCCTCTCACAACCCTGCATTGCATTTTTATCGAGTTCCTTGGAGTCCACTTTAGAAATGTCTCTTGAACTTGTCCCCTCGTATTGATTCCCAGTGCCACTCGGTTAGTTTAGGGCCTTGTCATCCCTTATCTAGATGGTCTTGGAGGGGCCCTCCCTGCGGCAGCTTCTTGGGCACTGGAATCTGCAGACAAACACTGGCACTGGCTTTCCCGACCCCCATTCTGTAACCTTATCTTCCCGTCTCCATTCACTTGTCTCTCGGCATGTTTTATGTTCCAGCAACATCGGATAACAAGCTATTTCCTCTCTCTGATCTTGGCCTTGTGTCTCGGGCCCGCACCCATCACGCCATCTGGAGTCACTTTTCCCCTTTCCCCAGTGACATTGGTATTTGTTTTCTGTGGCTGCAATGAGAAAAAAAAAAAAAAGTCACCCACTCAGCAGCTTAAAACATCACACATTAAACATCTACGTTTTGGGGGTCAGGGTGAGGGGTGGGGGCTTGGTTTGTTTCCCTGCTCTGGGCTTCGTGACGTCCACTACAAGGTGATGGAGGGAGCGTCTCAGGGAGAAGTGCCTTTCTGACCCATTCAGGTGGTCCGCAGGGCTCAGCTTCTTCCCGATGTAAGACCTGCTCCCCGTTTTCTTGCTGGCGATCCTTCGGGGCTCATTCCGAGCTGCATATGGCCAGCTCATTTCTTACTGTGTGGCCCCCTTTGGCTTGAAACTGTCAACCGCAGGCTGAGCCTCTCTCATGGCGCCCTGTCTCCGCCCTCTCCCTGGGCTGCGCCTCTGCCCAGCCAGCTGGGAAAAGTCCTGTGTGGGGCTGGTGTGACTGGATGGCACCGTGGAGTTCAGGGTTATCCCCCTATCTTTAGGTCACTCACCTTCATTCCCTCGGCAGGTACCATGGTGTCACAGAACGTGCTTACAAGTTCAAGGGGTCAAGGGTTTGGAGCGTGGACGTCTTCTGGGGGTGTCCTGCTTACCGGAAGAGCTCCGTGGTGTTTCAAAAGACACACCCTGTCACATGACTTGAGCTGCGTTTGTTTCTGTCAACGCACAATCCTAACATTCTGCTGATCGAGGTCCTCTGCTTCAGAGCAGGACTCATGTTACATTTTGTTACAGGATCTTATCAGCGGGCCTCCCACCACCAACGGTGAACAGTTTCTGTGCACGCAGAAAACACCCTCATTCACCCAGAAATGCACGTCCACAGTCCAGCATTTGTCCAATAATAAGCTGAATACATTCTGGGATAATTTGGCGAAGCTGTATTCGCTGGTCGTTCTGTCTGGGGCGCTGAGACCTGCAGATCCTTGGGAGTTGGGAGGCGCCCATTAACACGTGGCACTAACACGATATGTCAGTCACTGTAGATTTTAAGAGACTACACCAAAACGCAACACTGAGCGGTTCTCACAGGGCAATTATAAACTATCATCAGAACCCACATCAAGAATGATTTTGTCCTCTGCAACATTAAAATGATCTTTTAACCTTTCCTTTACCGCGCACCTTTTACATATGTGTGGCTGTGGAACAGTATGCGTTGGGCATTTGGAAAAATACCGGTTCACAAAGTTCCGTGGGACTTCCGGATATCCACACACTTCCTCATGCAAGATTAAGGAGCACGTGGCTGAACATCCCCGCTGACTTTATTGGGGAAGAACTGAAGTTTGGGGAGGCTGTCGGCTTCACGGTGGCAGATGTGAGTTCTACATAGTGATTAGGCGCTTATACACTTTGCAAAGCGCCCCCCCCCCAATAAGGCTATTCCCCATCTGGCGTCATTACATACTCATTACAGTGTTATTGAGTGTATTCCCTGTGCTGCACTTGACTTTGGATCGCTGTTTTTAAAGCAGCGTGCCATAGGCTGGGGGTGGGGAAGGCGGTGTGCTGCTGGAGACATTGGCTGGAGGCCTAAAAACATGTTTTTTATTAAAAAGTATTTTATTTATTTATTTTAGAGAGAGAGGAAGGGAGGGAGAGAGAGGGAGGGAAACATCCATGTGTGGTTGCCTCTCATGCGCCTCCCGCTGGGGACCTGGCCCACAACCCAGGCATGTGCCCTGACTGGGAATCGAACTGGCGATCCTTTGTTTCACAGGCTGGCGCTCAGTCCACGGAGCCACACCAGCCTGGGCAGACATGGGTTTTGAAGACAAGTGGTCTCAGTTTAAATCACAGTTCTAGCATTTAACAAACATGTGATCTTGGACAGGGAATCTACTCTCTTAGTTTGCATTGTTAACAAATCTCTACTTTTCCAAAGTTGTAATTAAATAAAATGTGAAGTACGGGAGAAGAAGGGTGTTAAATTTCTAATGTTTTCCTGAAATCTTGATTTTTATTTATTTATTTATTTATTTTTTGTTCTTGACGACAAATCCTGTGCGTTGACAGGATCACTTTGATTGTGGTTGAAAGCACGTGGGCCAAGGACCCCACGCGGAATTACCATCGCTTGCCTGTCCGTCTCTCAAGTTCACACAGTAGCTACCAGTTCCCTTCCCGACTCACACAATGGGACACTTGTTTCTCCCGGAGACAACCGTCAAAATTCATTGCGTGTGGCCTTCGTGGGCACTTCCGCGTCATGAAGCACAATATTCAAGCAGACGTGCTCAAGAAAGTTAATTTCCACGGTTCCTCCACCACACTGTTAAGTGAGGCGGGCATTCTCTTCCTCAGGGTGTAAATGTTAGTACCACTCGGATCTACCACCTTGCTCAGTGCCAAGGGGCAGGCAGTGGGGTCTGCCCCAGCTTTTGAGGGATGAAAACAGGAAATGACATTTCGGTATCATTGTGAAGAGTGACATTTTCCGGGGCAGCCTGACAAACATCGCCCACACTGCCAGGTGGCTGAGGTCCACACTTTGAAAACTCCTGCACCTGGATACATACCAAGTAGCACCCTTGAATGACAATGATACTTTAAGAGACCACAAGAGTGACAATTTCCTTCCCTCACAACTGCTGTTGTATCTTCCATCAGCTCCGCAGCTAAAATTCAGCGGGGCGTGGTCTTTCTCGCCAACCCCTGCTCTGGACACCAAAACGGAGCACAGCTTCTCAGGTTAGACACTGATTACCAGAGCGTTCCTTCTGCAGCGAAGCTGGGTCTTCAGAGCCTGCTGCACTTTTTGCCGTTGTGTTTTTAATGAATGTAATTCATTTGCTGGTGGCTTTTGCTCCTTGAGCTACAAGAGTATCCATTTCTGTGCAGTTTTATCCATTACTTGCCATGTTGGGAATGTCTATCTGGTGAAGTAGATCCAAGACCTCTTTAAGGATTCTGTGCCTCGGCTAGTAAATCACACTACACTTTGAAATATTAGACACTTCAAAGATCTTTGTTCAATAGAGATAAAGAAAGATGTGCCATCTCATCACGTTATAAAGAAAATAAAGACAGAGTATACCCTATAAACGTCATGGAGAAGGCAGCTGCCCTTGTTTTTGTAATAACAAAAGAGCGAGTTGGAAAGACCAATCGAAACACGGTTTCCATTCTGTTCCACGAAGAGACACCTTGAAAAGCTCACGGAAACATAACCCTACCGGCAGCCCTAGCAATTATAAATAGAATCAGGACAAGAGACAGACAGAGAAGTTGCAACGAAAATTGATTGCCTAACAGCATACCTCTAAAAGCAAGTGTTTTGTAATTGCTCTTTAATCAGCTGAGTTTGCGGAGGGGAGCTCTCTGAAGGCCTGGTCGTGATTCTCGGTGTGCATGGGCCAGCCGCATCCCCCTGGCAAAGCTTGGTTTGCATCATGCGGGTAGCAGACTTGTGCAAATTCCTGATCACAGGCCATTTCTTTCCCGGTCTTTCTCCCCGGGCATCTTCCCAAGACTTCCATTCACTCAGGATCTGTGGAGGACCCTTCAGTCTCAAAGTGTCAGCAAGCTTGTCTCGTCTTCAGTGTGGCAGAGACGGGAGGACCTGGGGGTGCTAGGCACAAGGCTGGGACAGAGATAAGGGGGGGGGCTCCCTGACATCGCTCGGAGCCTCAGTTTCCTTTTCTGCAAAATGGGTGTAGGAGCATGTACTCCTCGATAGCGTGGTGAAAGTTGGATGCTTGTGCAATGACGTAGAATATCCCAGCAACCAGTCGGCGTAGCTGTTGTCTTTTTAAGTTGTGGGCTAAATAACACCCCCGCTGTATTACAAAATCTGTTCCTCCAAAATCGTAAGCATGTCATTCTGCAACATAACACTCGCACACTCAAACCAAACATAACACTCGCACCCTCAAACCCACCCTGTGACATTGCAGGTGCCATGTTGAAACATAAACCATAAAGTATGAGGCCCATGTGTTTGTCCTGCCAACCACACTCAAGCAGGCCTCACTTCCGCCAGACCCTGTATAAACTCACAGAAAACATTTTTTTAAAATTTCACTGCTCTCTTAAAACGTTTTTGCCTTCAGCACGCAGTTATGCTAGAGTTTGCCCTCCTATGAAATACATTCCGAGGGGCGTCCTGTTTCTCACTAACAAGTTACTAAATGACTTGTCTTTCTCTTCCTCACACGCTTGGTGACCCAGACCCACATCCTGGCTCCTGACGTCGAGCACCAGGTTAAGGTCTGGGAGGGTCACGTCTTGATAAGGTCTTGCTGGGTTTGCACGTCTGGATTCCGTTCTGGTGACTCTCTGTGGTGCGCAGGTGTGGAACCCTCAGGGAAAGCAGGGCTACCTGCTACCAGGGCTCTTGGAAGTCCTCTTCCCACCATCCGTGATACAACTCGAGTTCCCAAATAAATGTGCCAGGACTCGGTGATTCCACAAAGAATCTGCCTTGAATATTCATTCCCAACCCAAAAAATGCACACTCCTTCTCCCCCGGGTTTTGTGGCCAGCATCTCGAGAGCAGATGAAAGAGATGCATAGCAGATAGCTTCAGTTCGTTTCTGTAATTCTTATGCATTATTAATCTTCTTAACAAGAAAAAAAAAAGGCCTGTGCATGTCAAGATTAATTAGAATCCCTAATGGGTATTTAATTTAAGGATCGTCACACCGTGACTTGCGCCCAACGGAACGGACGGCGGAGGAGCACAATCCCCCGACTGCTAGCCGCGCTGAGTTGCGCACAGACATCCCGTCTAATGATCTCGGACAGGCTGCCTGGTAACTGGGTGTCTGCACAGGCCTGCACACGTGTTTGTCCTAATTGAAATTAATTGCAATAAATATGTTACACCCAGTCACCTAATTGCAATGAAATGATGGAGCTCTTTTTCATACTAATAAGCCTGGCTATTTTTTTTCTTCTTCTTCTTCTTCTTACACATTTTCCCTTCCACATGCCTTTTAAGGAGAATGCGTTTTTCTATCCCAGGCTCTGGCCAGTCTCCGAAGCGGGGTCGGGCAGGAGGCCGGCCCCGCCTGCCCGAGGGAAAAGAGCTGGTCGATCGAATGCCCTGCGAAAGGCACCAAAGGCAGAGAAGAACCTCATCCTTCCAACTAATTGGCAGGGCCGAACGGCTGCATGCACTGATAATCCCACAGATGCTGCATGAGTGTGTCTGAGAGGAACCAAAGAGTGAGGCTGGAATTTTTGACCTTGACTAGCGTGCCCTTGCGTAAGCACGGCCAGAGGCCACGGGCAGCCAGCCTCCGGGCGTTCTGAGAGCATTTTGGACGTGAGAGACTTCTTCACAGGCACGGCCGTATTAGTATCTCGTTACAAGTGCTGTCATTGGCAACGACCTTGAACGGTGTGGACTGTATTCCCGCACACACGGTGTGCTGTATTTTCTGAGGACCGCATGCTATTCGTGTCCTGGGGGGGGGGTAATCGGCATGGCCACCCCGAAGTTGTCCGTGCAGAGGTTGGGAGGCGCGGCCCGGGGCAGGATCACCTTCCTCTTCTGCACTGTCCTCTTCTCGGACGCGCCAGAGGACTCTTCACTGCCCGGTTCCAGCCACCTGTCAGAGACCCAGGGGAAAGCTACGCACGGAGGAAAGCATCTGAAAACCAGAGTCGCCTGGCCACACTTGTGTTGGCACATTGTTTCAGCACCCGGGAACATTGCACACCTGTATTTCAGAGTGAAGCCCGTGAGTGCGAAGCGTGTGTGTGTGTGTGTGTGTGTGTGTGTGTGTGTGAGGTCGGCAGCTGCGTGTGCACCAGGGTCCGTGGGCGGAACCGTCTCAGGGCCAGGGTGAGCAGAAGGCGGAATCCAGGCGGGCTTGTCCACCACCCAGGTCACGCTTCTGCTTCCGTGATGCTCTGTGGCTCAGGGTTCAGCTCCGCGCGCAAATTTCCCAAACAACCACCCACAGTTCAAGGACACGTTGTTGCAGTAGCCAGACTGGGGCAGCCAAGAACGAAACAAGGTGAACTGGTTCACGGCGCATTTTGGTGCATGGTGGGGGAGGGGGGGGTTACTTTTCATTATCGTGTTTGTGACTCGGACTTACTATTTAAACTCCCACAACCACTGGTGCTGAGGGAGGAAAAAAAAAATCTCAAACTTCTCAACTTTCAGGATGACGCAGCCTCTTTCGGTTTGATGTTTTGGGTGAATACTCAGAATCCAAACTCCCCACTGATTTGCAATTGGCCCGCACTCCGTCTGAAAGACGCTCTGTCATCCTTGTCTCAGAATAGGGTCTGGGGGCAGGGGGAGCCCCTGTGGCTTCTTGGTGGTGAAAGTGGCCTGCGGGAGTCGGCGGGCTGTGCACAGGTCTCTCGTTGCTCCCTGCCCTGCAGCAGGCACAGCCCTGGCCCGGGCTCTGGATCACAGCCATCCCACCACCTTGGCTGGCTCATGGCCCCCGACCGTGGCTGGCTGTGCATTCCGGCTCCCGTGTGCACCTGGACTTCCTCCTCGTGGAGCTCATTCCATTCTGCAGTCCCCCCAAGAGGGACTCAGTTGTGTGTTCATCTGGAAGATACGCTTCTTCGCTCCGCCCATCTGCGCCCCCATCTTCGTTCTGGGCCAGGTAGGAACAAGCCAACCACGCCGGAGGAAAGTGTCAGGCGTGTGGGAAGCCAGAGTGTGGTTGGCAGACGCCCGTGCAGCCATCCTCAGGACCTGTGTTTGTGCCTGCAGCACACAGACCCCCCCGGCATCCTGCCTGGGTGGTCCCGGCTCAGCCTTCAGGCCAGTGGACTCTCCCCTCCTCCTTCGACTCTGCAAGGATGTTCCTTGCATCTTAACCTTTGGGCCTCTGCACTGCGTGGCTTACAGCAAAATCCCAGGCTCATCCTTCCAAGTTTTGCTCTTGATGTATCTTGAGGGCAGCTTTGTGAACTTGGAAAGCCCTGTCCGTCCTTGTCAGTCCCCAACATGCAAAGCTGGAGCGCGTCTTAAGGATGGGAAACACACACTCTTTGCAACCCCGAACTGAGCAACGAGATCTTTGTCCTGGAGGCCAGGGCTCTGTTGTGAAGTGCACTGGTTTGCGGGGTGTGCGGGGGCAGGGGTTCACGAACTCACAGTGTACGGAACATTTTGGTTTAGTGTTTCCCAGGGGCTGTTGCTTTGTATATGGATATGTGCGTGTTTTCTATGCAGGGCTGATTCCCTCTCTACAGCTAGTTATTAAGTAAACCAGTTTTACATATCTGTACTTAGGAGGAGCAGCACTGCTCAATTCTAATCATCTAAAGGGGAGAATCGTTTCAGAAGGTGATTGAAATGAAAACATCACGAGTTTTCAATCACTTCCTCAAAGACAATGGACCGAGCATCTCTATAGCGTGGGGTAAGCTCCAGTGCTCGCCCGAATCCGGCCTTTCCCGGCGCCCTTCCCTGTTGGGGTCAGGCCATTCGGCTGTCCGAGTTTGGCAGCCTTGGGCAGGATTAAGGCAGCTCGTTTCTCGTTGCCTCACTGCGCAGCTGTGGAGGGAGGGAAGGGCAGCTCGGGGACCACAGCACTTCCTCCTTCAGGTCTCAGCCCCTCGGCTCTGGCTGTGGGTTGCTGAGATCCCCACTTTGGCTCCTGGCTCCTGCCTCTCTGCCTGACTAATGTGTGGCCCCATTGCCTTCTTGAGTGGTCAGGAACTAGGAAGCAGATATCTGGAGTTGTTGCAGGGACAGCAGACAATGTAGCACCGGTGAGACATTTCTCACTCCTCCCAGCACCAGCACAAAAAGATGCCTACTGAGCCCCTCCCACTTGCTTGGGAAGGGTCTCAGCTGCCCACACGTGGCAGGAAACTCTGCACCCTGCAGTCCTGGGCTCAGACTCCCGGCTGGTCCGACAGGGGCTGTGTGACCCAGGGCACAAGATTTCATCTTTGACGGATGATGCATGCAATCACATATTTCAGGTGCGATCCTCCTACCTTCCTCACTCACCCGCCACACCTGAGCCATGTGCACCAGCCCCCCTCAGGGGCTTGGCGGCAGGAACGAATGGGGCGGGACCAAGCGTGCATTTCTCAGTCAATGCCCATGTTACTTTTGTCCCAGTGCCAAGCTCTTCTCAGCTGTCCCTTCCACCTTCTTGGCCTTGACCCGCAACGTCCAGCCCGCGAGGACGCTCCGAGCATCCTTCTGCCTTACAAGTCCTTCTTCCGTCTAGAGGTTGACATGCAGACTGGACCCCTCCGGATCTTTTCATTTCTCAAGCGTTTATTTCACCGTGAAATCTTTCCTACATTCAAGGGTTTGAAGGCCAGAGGAAAGCAGTGTTGATTCGTATGATGCTGGTTGATTAGAGTGAAGGGTGTTTGGGCCTCATCAATTGTTTGTGCTTAATGGCTGGAGAATTAGCGAAGGGGAGAATGGTGGGCACATGTCAAAGAGGCGACTGATTACAGTGGCATGATTGAAAAGCGTTACGTGCGTGGAAAAATCCATCGACCGCCTGTCTTTAGACGCCGGGACCGTGTTGCTCCTGCCCATGCACAGAATGCAGTTTCTGCCAGGAGAATCAGTTTTTCACTTGGGGGAGGGGGTGGCGGAGAGAAAGGAGGAGATAGAGTACAACCCAGGAGTTTGAGTTTAAAAGGGGTAATTCAATGGGTGGGTGAAAAGAAAGGATGAAGGAGGATGCTTTGGAAGAGAGGAGACGAGAGAGACCGAGAAGGGAGAAAGAGAGAGCAATGAAAAGGTGTTCTGATGGCAGAAAACGAAGGAATTCAGTTAACGAATGCCCAGCCCTAAGATTTCCCTCCACCCAGTACAGCCACACAACATCACTGGTTAGCCTGGAAGAACCTTCCCAAATATCATTTCTACATGATTTGGCACACCTGGGGGATTCCTGGCTTCCACTGGAAGGCAAGGAAAGGCTCCAGTCCCAGCCAGGCGCTGCCTGTGGCAACATCATCCCGTTGCTGAGTTCCAATCCTTCAGAGGCACGCAGCCTCACACCGGTGTCTGAAGATGCCTCGTTTTCCCACACGCTCCACTGAAATGTTAGGCACATTCTTCGGGAAATAGTCCGTCTGACAGACTTCATCCTTCCCCCCTTCCAACAGCCACTGCGATAAAGGGCAGCTGTGGAGTGTGGGGGCGTTTATGAACGCTCTCCATTTCCATGCACTTTCATTCTTTTTCCTCTCAGTCCCTGAAGTGTCTGCAAAACCACAGACACTCGAGTGGAGACTGTGCTACCTTCTTCCTTCCTACATGCATGTGCGCGTTGGAACAGGCCTGGGATGCTGAGCCACCCCCTACCTAGCAACGCTGGGGGTGGCTCGAGCAGAAATGTCTGCTCCATGGCTTTGTAGGAAGAGTGCTTGTCTGGGGTCTTGGAAATCACCACGGAATTCCATGGATGCCCCAAAGCAGACTGGATGACCTCCATGGAGGGGAATTTAATTCTTCAGACGGCCGAATTGAGATACTGCAGAGGGAACTGAACCGGGTCGGACAGGAGCCACCGTGCAATACTATGATGCCATGCTTAGGAAGGGAGTCCTGGTTTGTTTGTGAGCTCCCAACCCATGGTTTTATCCCCCCCTGTTATGTCACTGGTGCAGAGCACCCTTAGTTCTCAGCAAGTAGGACTGATGTTCCTTTAGGTGAAAACAGTGGGACGTGGACAGGCCACCTGGTCCACTGCTGTACCCTTTCTCCTTCACCTCTTGGCCTCCTGTTAGCCACCAGTCGGGGATGCTGCACAAATACAGGAGGCGGGGAGAACGAGAAGAGACTTCCCTGTCTTCCTCCAACCACAGCTCTTGGTTGAAGTCAGCATCTTTTTGGACCTTGCGCACAAGCTTCTTGGTGCCTTTCCAGGCTCTGGCAAGAGCCAGATGGAGTCTTCTCTTTGAGGGAGCCCTGTTCCGGAGGCGCTCCCTCCCTTTCCATGATGCTAGGTCCCCAAACACCATGTCTTCTTCCCTTTCTGTCCAGCCTAAGGACGAAAGTGTCTCCAGCCACCCTCACCCTTCTGCTTTCTGACCACTCTACCACCTTTGAAACTGATTTCCAATATTGAATTCTTCGTGTTGGATTGACTAAGGCTGTTTGTCCTTTGTGGACCAGGCCTGACACAAGCGTTGATGACTATGGTAGGAGCAGGCTCCCCCAGCAATCCTGAGTCACTGAGGGCAGATCTGCAGTGTCCATGGCCCCCATGATTCAGCTGCCCTGCGCCCACGCCCATAACTGTGTCATCATCAAGGGGACCTGTCTGCGTTCTTGGTTAGTGGGGTATCAGCAGATGTGATGCACACAGATGCTTAGTAGGACTTCAGGCATGCAGCCTGTGCCGGCTCACTCCTCCTCCACAAAACACATCCTGGCCAAGGCCTAAAACATCCACATGATGGGGAATTGGTCGTCATTCCTCCAAGATTCCCCTAAGATCATCTGTGTACCTGTGGCTGAAATGTTGTTGAACCCAACCAGTTGTTGAGAACAGGGTCTCAAGAATGTGCTAAAAACAACAATGAAACAATGAAATAAGCCATAAAGATAGTTGGTTTTATTTTAGCTGATTCTTACCAAGAGGATTCATTACTGTGGAACTTTTTCGACCTCTTATTTTTCAAAATGTGGTGTGGAGAACCAAGAAGGATAGGTGTCATAAATCATTTCTCAAATATACTTCAAAGGAGAATATGTTTTCCATGTTGCCTACTCGTTTTACTAATTTTGTGGGTTCCCCTAAGGCCATTGCCTTTCACTTGGACCTGGTTTCCTGCTATTCTCAGACAACACTAATCTGGATCATCATTTCTGGGTCTTTTCTGACCCCTGCTTAACAAGAGTTCACCACACCCTTCCTTGTCAATGTTCTGTTAGCGAGCCAAGCATATTGTGTTAATGCCATTGGTCCATACCTCTGTCTGCTTCACTAGAGATATTTTCTTACTCACTTCCTGTGTCGCTTCCTGTGTCAGGGAAGAGACTTCATTGTAGTTCAGCGCCTCATCCTCTCTGCCTCCCCTCCCCTCTCTGCAGGCCAGCATCTGCCTTACAGTGAGTGTGTACCGAAGTCAGATTCAGGATAAAACAGCATGGAGTCCATGCCTGTTATGAGTCAGGGCTACCGCAAGAGTGACAAGGAGAGGCAAGGTAAAACACAGAGTGGGAGGAACAAGCACAAAAGTGGAAGCCTGGAAAAAGAAGGAGGGAGACTCCACATATTTGGATTCAGGCCTTCCATGACCCTTTCAGTGTTTCCAGGTTGCACTAGAGCACGGCACCCGTCTCTACCCCGTCTCTCTGGTGCATCCTTCCCGGTCGGTCAAGCCCATGAAGGTGAGGCATTTGGGACAGTTCCCAGGTGCACCTCCCTGTCAGAGAGTCAGCTGCCACCCTTCCTTCCAAGTGAGGAAGACGTGAGCCAGCGTCCAGTGACCATCTCTCTCCCTTCTCTAAGCTCTTTGCTCATATCCCAATGTTTCAATGCAGCCCCAGGGCTGCTGACCTCTTCGTGCAGGGTTCACAGGAAGGAAGGTGGGAGGGAGTGGAGGAGAGAAGGAAGGAAGAAAGGAAGGAAAGAAGGAAGGAAGGAAGGAAGAATGGAAGGAAAGAAAGGAAGGAAGGAAGGAGGGAAGGAAGGAAAAATGGAAGGAAAGAAAGGAAGGAAGGAAGGAAAATGGAAGGAAGGAAGGAAGGAAGGAAATAATATCCTGCAAATTTCAGAGTCACATATATTACATGCAAGGCTCTACTATGTACTGTGTGTTGTTAAAAGTTTTAATCTTGTCCCCACGCTGGAAGTGTGGGCCATTGTTTTTGCTGTATGGAATATCCTTGCAGGGATTTAAACACTTTCCTAAGAAGGGCCATAGTTGATTTTAAGTGTAAAATAAGGTCAAAAAGGTCAACAATGTTATGCTGAGCCGCATTTTTCTCGAACATGACTCCTCCGAGTGAGCTAGGAAGTGGCAAAGCTCTCTGGGGTTTTTTAAGCAGAGGCCTTTTCCTCTCTGTGGGTAGCCACTCTGAAACTATTAATTCTGTGTTAGGGGCCCTCTGTCCACCCCTGTCCACTCTCCCTGCCATCCCCTGAAATTTCAGGTGATCCCAAATCCATCCATCCTCTTCTAAAGAAAAATCATTAAACGTAAGACGTCTGGATATCTTTTTGCTCCCCTTTTAAGTCATGCAAATAGAAATCTACATTTTCTAGCTTTACTGACAGACTGGAATGGTGGACAGACAGGTAGCATCAGAAAGTCTGTTTCGATCACGTTAACCAGTTTCAAGCATTTACCCCTTTGTTTCCATGTTGGCAATCCCTCCAGAAGCCTTCTAAGATGAAATAAGAAGGCATTACATTAGAAAATCCCTTCAACATCAGTGTGAAACGGCGGACTATATGTAGAAAGAGAGATTACTTGTTGTAAACTCAAGTTCTGCGTTTTGCTTATACGAAACCAGGAGGTAATAAGAAGAGAAAGATGGGATGAAATAGTTAGAATAGATCAAGAAATTTGTTGTTCTGTATTTTATGTCTCTGGTGTAATTTCTTTGCATTTAATCTTTCTATTCTCTTGGGCATGCGCAGAGTCAATGAAATCTATTCGAGATACTTACTAAAGATCTGTGTTCTAATCGATGTAAAACTCATTTTCTCAGTTTAAAATTGAGAGCCGATTTTATGCGGGGCCCTGCGTAAAAGTCTAAAACAAATCAACACACTTTAGAAATACCATACGTGTGCTAAAAGGGAATTAGGGATTGTTTGCTCACATCTTCCAAGGGTTTTGGACAGGCCATTCCAAAATAGATGCGATTCTAAATGGAACTCCAATTGAGTAAAAGCTTGACAAATGAAATAAATACAGGTGCCAGTAAGAGAAAACATGTTTCTCATAATGGAGAGGCAGGACACACACACACACACACACACACACACACACACACTCCCATAAATGGATTTTTACCCACAGTTATCATTAAGGAGGTACATTGGCATTGCTTTGCCATTATTCCAAAGGATGGAAAAAAGAAACGGATTCCTCACATTCGCACCACCACACAGCTGACACATTGCTAGCAAGACAAGCAGGTGTTGCTTTTGCAAATTCCTCCTGGACTTAACTCATGAAAATAGTGATGTCTAACTTTACTCAGCACTAGTTATGAGCCATGGACCGAGCAATCGATGTAGACTATTAATCCTTTTCTAATGGGAGAAACTGTTGCTTTCCTTATTTTTTATATTAGGACATTCATAGGAGAGAGAGAGAGAGAGAGAGAGAGAGAGAGAGAGAGAGAGAGAGAGAGAGAGAGAGAGAGAGAGAGAGAGAGAGAGAGAGAACGCTACAGATGGAGCCAAAAACACTTTTCTGTTGGCAATCAATTCTCATTGGAGTGTTAGGCCATTAATCCGCCCATTCATCAACGTTTTGGAGTCCCTAAAACAGTGCCTGGCATATAATAATATGTGATCAATGACTATTTGTTGAATAAATGACTGAGCAATTTATGGGCAAGAAGGGGCTCCATGCTTAGAGCTATGAAAGCAAAGGAGACCCAAGTAAGGATATCACCCTCAGGTCTGATACTGGAAGTCCGCAGCAACTGAAGACAGATGTGATACACACACACACACACACACACACACACACACACACACACACAGAGTTCTTGGAGAAAAACATAACTTGCAACAAGTGGGTGACCAGAAAGGACTAGTGGACGAGAGGACATAGTCATTGGAGCAGCATGGGGGTGGAGTAGCCAATATCCATGGACGGAAGGGAAAGCAAACGCATTTCAATGGGGCTGAAGAATGGCTGGAAATTTGCACAAGGTCGGGCTGGGAAAGGAATCCCCTCCAGTTATCCAAGAGCAAGAAGCATCCCCTCCAAGTCCACTTGAGAAGATCTCCGAGCTTCCTCATTAGAAGGAGTCTGGCGGACGGGATCATGAAGGGCCCCTTCCCCCACCCCGAAGGTGCCCAGGCGCTAACCCCGGACCTGGCGTGTTACCTAGTGTGGCAAAAGGAGCTACGCAGGGCTGACCGAGAGAAGCCCCTGGAGTTCAGGAGGCGATGCTGGGCGATCCAGGTGGGTTCCCTGTCCTCTCAGGGCCCTCCTGGCAGCGGGGCAGGAGGCTGAGTATCAGAGATGCCCTCCGTGACAGCAGCGGTGGTCGGAACGACGTCCCCGGGACCCAAACAGTGCGGGCAGCTGCTGGAGGCTGGAGAGAGCTGGACACTTGCTCTCCCCGACAGCTTCTGCTCAGCACCTTGATTTTATCCTTTTTGCACCATGTCAGACTCATGGCTCCCCCAGGTCAGTTAGATAATAACTATGTGTTGATTTAAGCCACTAAATGTGTGAGTAATGATGGGATATGAATTCAGCAGGCTGGGCTTTTAGACCAGCAATCTTTCTCTTGTGTTAGGTCCTGTGCATCCGTGCCTGGGCTTGCTCAGCACCTTAGAACCACCCTGGTAGCTGCAGAGCATGAAATACCATGTCCTGCTCCTGGACATATGTGAAGTTCCGCAGCACCGCGGTGCTGGAGATGGCACCCAGTAGCCTGACCCTTTGAATCCAACCCGTGCTTCATGGTTGGCTTCCCGGTGCTATGGCGCCCAGATAAACACATTTCATTTTTCCTCACGGCAGCATCGTCAGCTCACACATTTGAAGAAAGACATGCCCCTCAGCATCTCCATTCTGGGAATACAGATGTGCACATTTCTTTTTTCTTTTTTTTTTCCCAGAAGGGTGTATGTCGGAAAACGATTGCAATGAGACTTCGCAACCTTGACACAGAAATGGCCTGAGGTGCACGCCCTTGGCCTTGAGGCTGTTCATCGATGGCGTGCTAACCTTTTGTTTCCTGTCTTGCCACGGAGACTCAGGAACTGTTTCCACAGAAACGCAAGAGACAGGCGCAAATGGAAGAGCTTTGCCTTCCTGATCTCCCTGCAGTGTCTGCGGTGAAAAATGAGTCTTCTACGTGATCATAAGTAATTACGACATTTTCTGAGCTGGATGGAAATGCCCCAGTGAAAAACGCACAACCTTCAAGGATTTACCAGGATATGTGCATCATGCACAGTGCTTTTTTTTGAAGACTTGTCCACAGTTACGTTCTTTGGGCGACTGTGGAACACATCGCGGATTCTTTACATTTGTATGAAACGACAGAAATCCAACTGCCCTCCAAATTTAATATAAAGTTGTCAGGATTCTGCCCCTTAATAGTCACCTGGAGTCAACTGTTGCCACCCCTATAAACTTAATAGAAACAGAGACTGGTTTCCAATCCAGTGGTGCAGTGGCTTTTGATGCCAGGGCTCCCGACATCGTCTTTTCTTTCCTGTGCTTCAGCCTCTCACCTGGAATCATCACATCGATGATGCTTGCTCTTCCCTCCATCTTCTGGGATTCGGCCCCAGGGCCCCGGAGTGAGCATGTGACCCGGAGGCAGCAAGCACACGGCGTCTGAGATTCTTCCGTCTGTGTCGTACCCGCTGGGTGAGGGGCTGTGGGGAGCAGCCTCTAACTACAGCCTCGCGGCGCATCGCAGAGTCCACTAATTGTTATCCTCGTTAGGAGCCCGAGGAAGATGATGGTTGCAAACACCATGTGAGTGCTTCGAAGTCACACAGCCAATGAGCGCAGCCTGACTAGGCACTTAGAACCAGGACCAGCTGGATCTAAACGTTCGTGACGTCCCATGAACCAGTGTTACCTGACTTGGGTCGTTCAGGCCCTTGCAAGCCCAGTTATCAACTCACGAAGGCGGCAACTCTTATTCTGAAAAATACCCAACACTAGAATACGTTCCTGCCTCTTGGGGAACCGACTCCTGTGGTCTGCCCCAGCCCCTCTTTTAGAAACACACAAAGTAAACACCCCTTCGCGGCTGTTCCGTCCTGGACGTAAATATTCCCCCCCGTTGGACGTGGCACTGGAACCAGTTCCTGTTTTCTACTTGGAGTCTTGGTTTACAATTTCCCTGTGGGTGTTTTGCTGTTACAAATTTGTGTCTTCTCTGTTATTTCTCTGGGCTCTGCTGGGGTAGGCGGCGGCTCCGGCATCCTTCCAAGAGGTGCTGTGTGCCCCGCATGACAATAACGGCCTCATTTCCAGGGCTAGTGTGTTCAGAATCTGTAGCCACTTCAGGAGCATCAGGAGAGGGGCCCCAGAGAAGCAGCTGGCAAAGGAGTCCGCTGGCATCTTGGCATCCTGGCCGTGAAGAAGTGCAGACCACCTGGCCTGGCAGTGAAGGCCTCATGGATTGTTTGTGCCTGTGTAAGTGTGCGTTTACTACTTGACTGCACGGGTCCCTTGGCTACATCCAATTTGTCTTCATTTTACAGTTTATTCTGTTAATTAGAAAAGGCTATAAGATGAATAGGTCGTCATTGCTGATGTGTTCTGCGGACTGTCTGTTCAGCTGGATGAGGGGTCCCCTGGCCAAAGGGACACAGAAGAGCCATTCAGAGGCATCAGGGGACGCGTCTGATGAAGCGCTCCACAGAGAACGCACTCCACACGATGGTCGTTTAACGATCTCCACAACCACGCAGACGTTCCCAGGGCCTTTCTGCTCCGCGTGCCCAAGGCGTCTGCTATCTCGGGGTGGGAGGGGTGAGATCTTACTCACTGAGGTGCTGCCAGACACGAGACTGCCTTCCAGCTGGAGACGGGGAGCAGGAGCAACACCAGTATCGAGGTGCATAACCAAACTTTCTACCTGTCCAGGGTCTGACCATGGCCAAAGGATTTCCCCATGGACACACATGCGTGCGTGCACACATGCACAGATTTTCACAGCTGGGGCATGCGTGTATTTTCAATGTCAGTGACAAAGTGAGAGAAGGAGCAAGCTCTCCATCGCTCTTCTCCTAGGGGCACAAATTCCACCATGGGAGCGCCACCCGGAGAAACAGAGACCCTAATCACCACCCAAAGACCCCCAGCTCCAAATGCCAGCCCAGTGCACATTGCGGGTCCAACACAGACACCGGGGAGAGATAGGATGTTGTTAATTTAATATTCTGACACTTGGAAAGAAAAACATTTAAAAGCTTCCACTTAATAGATGATAATACTGCCTTAATTGAATGTTCCTTTTTTCCCTGATTCTTTCAAAGTTTATAGGTCAGGGTGAGACTGAGAATGCGGGAATTGCTAGGTCTTTTCTGCCTCATCATTGAAGAGCAAAGAAAAGCTGTAACAGAAGGAAGGAATTCAGCTGTCCTTACCATAAGGGTGAGGTCAGCTGGAATGATTAGAAAAAAAAACTGCTTAGCCATTGGTGCTGACGCTGGGGAACACAGATTGTACTGGGGAAAAAATGCAGAGTAATATAAAGCAGAGGAATGTGTCGCGAAGGCATGCCGGCGGACGAGAGATGTGTAATGTCTCTGGGTTTCAGACGGGCCGGTTTGAATAAAGCCCTACCTTCCTGGCCTCTGCCCCCGTCCACGTGACTTCAGGAAATTCTCCCACGTTTCATCAGTGTGTATACAACAGGAAAACGGCAACACCCACCAACTACCATGAAGTCTTGGTCAAGTATCCCATGCAACCATGGGAGCGTCTTGGAGAAGCAAAAACAACGCCAGCAAGCACAACTAAGCAGTAAGCCATGACAACGTCACAGTCACATGCACATTGATTTTGCAATGCATCTTCCCATCGGCGAGGACAGAGGCCCCACAGGTTCCCGGACTTGTCGCGTGAGGGACTGAGCCTCCTGAGTGCTCACCGTTGAATGGTCGAGAGTGACGCGCCATGCCGTTACAGGTCTTGGGGCTTGCCGACAATGCCATCATTTTCTCTGCAAAGGCATAAAGAAAACTAATTTTTCCTCCCATACTTAAGGCGTGTCTGTAAGTTCCAAAGTAGAGCGACTTCATCAAAATTATGTTTCAGCTCCCATCTGTGCATTGCCCATAATAAGTCCTGAGAAATATGGTCCGTTGGCCAGGATGTTGGTGCAATAGTGCGGTCTTGACTGAGACCTATAAATCCTTTTTGTGACATCCTATTATTCCTACTTTTATTTCCAGAAGCTTAAAGATCTGTTGGGGTAGGGGAGATGTAGGACGTTGCTATAAATACACTGGATTTGGCAGGCTAGATTTTTAGAGTTGAAAAACTTAGTGGCTTCGAACAACACTCATTTGTCACTGCACAATTTCTGTGCACCAAGAGGGCAGGCACGGCTTTGCGGAGCCCTGAAGCTCAGCTGCATTCTCATCTCCAGGAGAAAGGGAGGACGTGTCTCCTTCCAAGCTCCTTCCGTGGTTATTGGTGGGACTCAGTTTCTCCAGGGTGGTTGGACAGGGAGCATGAGCGCTATTGCTCACTGTTAGCTGGGGGCCTCCCTCAGTCCCCTGCTGTGAGCAGCCAACAGGGAGCTGGGTGTCTCCAACAGGGCGCCTGTGCCCTCTGCACCAGCAAGAAAGTTGGTCCGTTGTAACCTAGTTCTGGAAGGAACATCCATTTTTTTTTACAATGTTTGTTGATGGAAGCAAGTCACTTCTCTCCCTCTCTCTCATCAATAAATTAAAAAAATAAGGGAAAAAAAGCCATGACTAGGTACCTCAGTGGGTTATAGCTTCATCCTTGTACTCCGAGGCTGCATGTTCGATCCCCGGTCAAGGGGGTTGATATAAGAATCAGCCAATGAATATGCATAAAAAAAGTGGAACAACAAATTGATTTTTCTCCCTGTCGCTCTCTCTGTCATCAGTCATAAAAATAAGTCGGAATTGAGTCTCCAGGCCACAGCCCATACCCCAGGGCAGAGCATCACACTGGGACTTGAATAGCAGGAGGCAGGGATTCCTGGGTGAGGACATCACAGGAATATACCTTCCACAGGTGTCTACTCTCACTCAGCGAACCCCAAAGTGGACAAAATGAAGACCAGCGAGATAAACAAATTGCCCAAGCTTCACTACAGTTTAGCAAGGTGGGACAGGTTGAAACTCATCTCCTTAGCAACTTGCTTAAGATGCACCTAGGGCCTCCCATCCTTTGATCTCTGTGGTTCCAACCGACATGGCATGATGCTAACCACCAAGCAGGGGTCACACTTGAACTTGCCTCCTGGCTTCCAACGTCCCAGTCGCAATGGGTAGAAGAAATCACGGGGGCTGCCCACACTCCTGTCCTAGGGTATCTTTTCCTTTGTGGTTGGTGAATAAATCCTACCTGCCTTCATGACCTTCAAAACACATTGGCAGCCAAGAGATGAGAATTTCCTTTAAAATATGCTTCTGTGTCAATTTACAAACAACCGACTGTCACTTCCCGGAGTGATAACCTTGAGATCGGAGCGGCCTATCTGCCTGCCTGCTCCTCTGCGTGGTTTCCGGAGTCGGATATTACAACGCATCTAGCTTTTATTTATTTATTTTTTTCCCGACATTTGAAAACTCTTCTCCGATTGTGTTAAAGTCAAATGCCTGTGTTCTCAGGATGTGTCTCGCTTGTCTTTCTTTTACAGTGAAGCAGGTCCCCAGCTTTAAAGATGCTTGTTTTGGGGAGAATAAATCCCCAAATGTCACGTAGTTGGAGCTTTGAGGTAAGCACGTCCACAGCTCTTCCAGGGTGTTGATTTAAAATCTCTCCCTTTTTTAGGTAAGAATTCCCTGACAGGGAGAATGTAGTTCCCTTTTGTGGAGAATGGCCCAGTGAAGCTTTGCGTTAACTGGTTATTGATGTTTTTCTCCCGGAATGTGATGCTGAAGAGTTCCACGCACAAGCCACCATTGATTCATTGGATAATTTTAGACAGCGTCACTTCCCATCACATTTTTCTTGAAGAGGTGTGTGAAAAAAGAGTTTGTAAATTTTTTTCAATCAATGAGCAATATTTGCTACATTTTCCCCACCTGACTCCTGACTTGTCCCCGTTCCCCACTCTTTTAGCCCCTCCTGTGAAATAGACTTTCTTGTGTCTGTCACTGGCGCCTACTAAGTACCATGCTTGGTAGTCTGAAGTTACACAAAATAAAGAAAAGCTGAAATAGGAGGACACAAAGCTGAATTGGATCTGCTCTTTCTATCAAAGAGCGTATGGCCTACAGAGAGCCTGATAAGGAAACTGGGGAATAAAATAGAGCTGGAGAGCTCGTAGGGAATGGGAGCTTGTTGCTGTGCGTTTCGGTCACAGTGAGCTAGGCAAAGGATGGTGAAAATCTCCTCCCCGCAAAACCGATAACATTGTGTGATGCAGGGGCGTCAAATGTTCAAAGAGTTAGCATTGTTCCTATAGAATTGGCAAAACAGCATATGACTAATTCACGAGTAGGGAGGGATCAGGACATGCCAGGCCCTGTGTCCTAAGCTAAGGACAATGAATTTTACTCTGAATATGGTACAAAGTCTTGAGGGAGACAGGACTTTGGGATGACCCTGCAGACGGTGAATGTTGTAGGGGCATCCATGAGGAAGACTAGGAAGGGACAGACGGGGGTGTCGGAAATGACCGCTAGGGCGTGATGACCTGAGGAGTTGGAAGTCTGAGGAAGGAAGAAGAAGAGGCGATGTGGCTGGCTGGCTGACCTGACACCGTTTCCTTGGTGAAGAAAGCTGACGTTCTCAGAACGAAGTCTCCTCGTTGGGCCTAAAGAGCTGACAAAGTGACACAGATCGTCTGGCCCAGCCTGAGTGATGCGGAGCACACGGGGAGGCGGGCAGGACCCCGGAGACGCTGCTCATCTGAAAGCATCTTGGGGGTCCACAAACGTGAGCTGGGTCGGAGTTGGGGACGGGAGCCCAGGGGAAGTGCAGGCTCGTGGGAGTCTGACGGGAGAAGACCTGGCTTTAGACATCGGAGGTGCTCAGTCACTCCCCAGTCGAAGGACGTGTGAACTGGAATAAGGAGGGTAAACCTTGTCTACGTTCTAGCCCTCGAAGGCTAAAGGGGTGAAGCTGAAATGCACGTCCCGTGTTCCTGAAATCTGCGAAGCATTGTTGGCCCCTTCCATGCAGTTGCCCTCGATAAACAAATAATAGCACCCCGTTAGGAGTGAAACCAGGGAGGTCATGTGTGGGAACAGCGTTATTAGAAAACAGACATTAACGTTACTTCTACAATTCTTGTTTAACCGTAACATGGGTGTGATACAACAATGAACGTGACCTTCTACCCTTTCCAAACAATGACATCCTTCCTAACGAACCGTATCTTTGGTTTCCACATCTTTTTAACTTAAGGAGGCTGATGAAGTTACCGATTTCATGTGGACATGCAAATATATGCAAGAAAAAGCAGCTAATAAGTGGGGGTTTGCAGAGTGATACTAATAAGTTAAATTGATGTTTGCAGTCCTGGGATAGACATACTTAGGCAGGAAGCATTATCAGATTTTTATACACTGCTGGAGGTATTTGCCAAAATTTTCTTTAGTTTTTTTTTTTTCTTTGCATCTGCTGGCGGAGATCAGCCCAGTAATATTCTTTCTTGTGCTGCCTTGTTAGATATTGGAATAAAGATGATATGACCACCACAGAATGATTTGTTGAGTGTCCTTGGCCTTCCACGAGATTTTGAACAAAATTTAAATTCCTTGTTCCTTGAATGTTTTCTAACGCTGCCTGATGAAGCCATGCCGACCCAGCATTTTCTCTCTGGAAGTACTTGGCTGGGAACTCAACTGTCTTAATGCGGATGTGACTGCAGGCATTCTATTTATTCTCAGTTTTTAAGTTGCATCTTTCTAGGGATTTATTGCTTTATCGGTTTTCCTATTATCTCTTCAATGCTGCAAGATCTTTTGTTATTTCCTTTTTGTTCCTAATATTGGTGATTTCTACCTTCCTTCTTTCCCTATCGATCAGAATCAGTTGTTGGCTCATTTTGTGGGAACTTCTGAAGAGCCAGTTTTCATTTTTTTGCCAAATTGGATTATTCCATATTTGTTTTTTGTCCTGATCTCTGTATTTTCTTCCTCTGCCTTCTTCTTCATTATTTATTGATTTTTAATGTCTTGAGATGGGGATGAGTCCATGAATTTTCTGTCTTTCTTTGCTGATAGACCCGGTCTCTCTCAGCACAGCTCCATGCGCTGCTAAAAGACTTGGTCCCTATGAGGAGAGCCAGGTGGGACGGAGTGGGCCTACCTTGGAGCACAGCCAACCACTAGGATCAACCTCCCTGTAGCATGTGCTGTACTGGGGTGATTCGGACCTCGTGGGGTAGGTGATAAGGACACACCCTCAAGCAGAAATAAGACACGATGGAAGATTTGCCTGTGAAACACGAAATAACCTTGCACAGTAATCTTGTTATTGAGAGCTGAACCCAATGTATATAATTATTCGTTGCATATTCTATTGTCAAAATGTCTACCTTTGCATGCCTAGGGTGGGTGCATCGTGTGTATCACGAGTGTGAAGAACGAACTGCCCGTCCTCCCCCACAAAGCAGCGTGCTCCTGGCTCACTCTGTAGTCAGAATACACTCGTAGCTGGCTCTTCTCTCGGAATCACACTGCGTTTTGCTTTGCAAGAGCCTCTCATGAAACCAGTGAGGGACAGACTTCGTCATCACGAGTACCTTCCTGCTTTCCTGGACTGTGACGTGCCGTATCTTCCCGCCTCGGTCTCCAATATTTTAGCTCCATTTTATTTAGGAAAAAACAATGGCCTCTCTTCTTGACTGTAAGTTCTGAATGAAAATTGCATATATTTCTCTTTCTCTGGAGAACACTGTGGCAAACACAGTGACGTGGGGGGTGCTAAGTGGCAAGAAGAGAAAATGCCGTCCTAGATTTGGCCGCACCTCCACTCCTTCCTGTCACCTCCAGGCAGGTGTCCCTTGATGTTCCGAATGTAAAGAGGGACATGTAACGTGGGCCACGCCCATGGCCACAAACTCCACGTTCTCCTTCATGCTTTGGATTTCCTTTAGGTTCCCGACTCTTGCTTCCTCAGTATCTTATCTAGAGACCCTTCCTTTCAACCTCCCTCTCATGCCGCCTTAATTTCTAAATGCCTCTTCCCTTTGGTACTAATTCTGGTCTTAAAGTCCTGCGATCATTTTGTCTTTATTTTCCAGTTTAGACATTGTTCTCAGATTTTATTTTTTACCTGTCTGTTTCATTTTCCACATCGACCCCTGCCATTGCCCACAAGAGAATTATCAATCGGGATTAGCCATCTGTTTGTATTTTCGGGGTGCTGTTGCACTCTGGTCTCATGAAGGGGGACTCATTGGTGGCCGGCATGCTGCAAGTTGGTTTTTCTTCAAGAGCCAGGGCCGGAAGCATGGATACGAGATCGTCCCCCAAAGTCTCACGCTGACAGGGCCAGCGCCTGGACTGTCCTTCTGTTCCTGTCTTGAAAGTCCTAACCATTTGGACAGGGCACCCTGCGCTCTCACTTCTGTGGGACTTCATTACTGCTTTGGGGTCTCCTCCCTCCGTGCGCTGATCTGCCCCTCACATCACCCGAAGCCCAAAGGCCAGGTGGAGTTTCACGGGCGCACCTGACTTTCCACTCTTCCCTCTCTTTCGACACATGTCTGCAAAACTTGCTCTTGGATTGTTTACTGTACCAGTAAATAGCGATTCTTTCCCCCGATATTGCTAACCGTCTCAGCTGTACAATTGTAGATGACTCAGGAAGCCGCAACCAATTTACAATGTAAATAAGGAAGAGTATTTTAAAAATAGATTATGCTCTGGGGTCCTTATACATATTTAATGATCTCTGATAGATGACCCTTAATGTCCCATGTGTTGCAATATGGCTTTTGTAGCTAATCTGCAAGAAGCTGACTCATGCCCTTACTTACTCTACGTTTAGACACTTCTATGTGCAGAATTCTCTCTCTCCTCACTCCCCACTTAGACGAATAACATCACTCCTACCACCGCCTCCCAAGTTGCAGGCAGACCCCACCATCACCCCGACTCACCCTCATCTTTGTTCCTCAGCCCAGCCAGCCGCCACATCACCATCAAACTCACCTGAAAGTCTCCTTTTCTCTCTCGCCATTGCTGCCATCCTGGTTGAAGTGAGCTCACCAGAACCAACATTCCCTCTTGACTCTGTCGCTACCATCAGCTTCATCACGCCTCTCTCTGTTTAGCACGCTGGGAGGGGTCGTCACGCGTTTCCTCTGAGATAAACCTCCAAACTGTTTACCAGGGGCCTTGGCTCCTGGCAACCTCCCACCTGCTGACGGCTGCTGTCCAGCCTCCGTGCAGTTACCAACCTATAGCCATTCCTGCTTGCCGCTCCTTCCTGGAGACGAGCTTTCCTCAGCGTTTTTCCTGTGCGCCTTCCTCCTCACCCTCCAAGACTCAGCGGACCCTTCGGGGAGCCTCTGCGTAACTCTCTCCTGGGCCGATTACCTTGTTCCCGTGCGTTTCCATGCCTTCTTGGGTGTACTGGTCCCGTTATCCACTTGGACTTCTATTGCAGCTCTGTTTATGGGACTTTGGTACCTACAGGGCCATGTGATTTAGTCACGCAAACAAACAAACAAAAAACCCTCCGGTTCAACTTTGAATGTTGGCTGCAGAGCGTAGTAGCCAGTGCAGGCAACTAACTTACAGAAAGGGCGTCGGGGAGTGAACCCATGTAGGTGTGGATGTTCTTGTGAACTCTCTACAAGGTCTGCGTAGCCTAATGCCGTAGCAGCCTGAATTCGTTTCATTTAGGCCCCTGTTCCTTCTACCTAAACATCAATAAAAAATTCCTCTTTGTTTAGCTAAGCACTGGCAGAAATGATAAGCATTAAGGACCTACCCCCCACCAAAAAAAAAAAAAATGCAAGAAAATTATCTACTCAGCTTCTAAAATACCAGTCCTGACTCCACTACTCTGGTAGGTGCCTTAGAAAATACTATGTTTTTTTACGTAGTAACATACTTCCCCACGTGGAAGGCCGTCTGCACGCTATCACATTCCTAACCAGCAACATGTTTCCATTATTTCCACCCGAATCTTTGAGCTTCCAATTAGCAGCACTTGAAGGAGACCTGTTCACGTGAATGAAATTTGAATTGTAGATCAAGTGACACTTTGGAAGGCTTGGGTCCTGGGGTGGCTTTTCAACACCACGAAGATGTAATTTATGGAGTGAGATTGCAAAGGCAGAACCCTGGTGCCTTTTTAATTGTTCTCGACTTCAGAGAAGAAAGGGGAGGAGGGAGGCCAGTTCCCAGACTCAGGGAGAGAATGCTGGAAAGAGAGGAGAGATCAGCGTGCAGCAATGCCCTAGCGAAAGCGTCACAGGGCGTGAAGTTGCAGAGCAATCGTCTGTCCATCAAACCCGACAGCACACGCAGCCATGTTCTTCCTTCACTCCCCTCCCATCCTGCCTCATGCCCAATGGCTGGGGACCACAGCCAGCCACGGGAAATTCAGAATGCTACAGTTACATTTTTAGGGGGGGTTCCCTGGGTTGTGGGTTTTGAAGAAATAGCAGAAGCAATTTGTCGTATCTCTTCGTAAAAGTCAGAGGTGGACTGACTTTGATAGAATAGCTGCAGGAAATGACACACACGTACAAAGACGTTTTCTGAAATCAAATGGTATAAATGCTGATAAGAGAAAAAATGATTTAAGCGCTTGTCTCTTTGGGCCCATCCTGGGAGCATAATTTGGACCATGCATTGTTATGGAAGAACCAATTGCCCATGTGGTTGGCTTTCAAAAGTGGATGTTGAGTGTGATGTGAGTTTCAAAGGTAGCTGCACTTAATGTGTGATTATCTTCAGTCATAAAATATTGATATAAAGCTTGCTTCAGACTCATTTCCTTGGAGGCCATGTGACTTGTATGCCCACAGAAAGCCCATGCATACTATTTCTTGGTAACAGTGTCGCTTATTAAATGTTTGTAGTACGTTAGACGCTAGAAATTTGCTTCTGGATCTGCTACTCAGAAGGGCACTAGAGATGTGGAGAATTCCGCTTTTGTTCTGATGAAAGTAGGTGTAGATAGATGGACACACAAGGGGACAGTGTAGAAGCAATGAAGAGATGGATAAAACTAAAATCTAGGGATGGTTCTGAAGAACATAGGATGTGGAGAACATAATTAGCCTGTTCTCTGGCATTCCTTATTTCCTAGTAACTCTTTATAAGGAGAGTCTTGGGAAAATTCGGGCATGTGTGGGAGGGTTTTTTGCTTGTTTGTTTGTTTGTTTGGCTAAATAAAACAGCATACACCAAACCCATAAAATGTTACCCTAGTAGAATAGAAAACTAGTTCAGCCAGGCACCGCATGACAAAGTTACTGTTTTTGTAAATTCTTTCTTATCATTCCTGTGTTGCTACCCAATTGTGGAAGTCCTCTTCAACACCAGCTTACAGTGAAGTTCCATGCACATTTCTAGAAGCTTCTTGTGTACAGTCAGAAATCACTGGTTTTCTGAATAAAAGTGTTAAGAGGCTTATTCTATGGAAATGTCAACTTCATATCAATGATGTGGGCAACGATTTAGAGTTGTGAATTTTTCAGACTCTTGAGTTACCAGCTCAAGGAATCAGTATGCTACATCGAAAAACAACTGTTTCTAGTTAAAATGGAAAAAAATGTAATATTGAATTAAGACAGTGATTTTCAACTTTTTCCATCTTTGGACACACATAAACTAATTTCTAAACTTCTGAGGCACACCCCCCAAAATTGTTTTTACTGATAGGTGTAATTTTAATTCACTCACACCAGAAGGCTATTGTTGTGTTGGCTGTTGTCCTTTTTTATTTGACAAATCTATCTGAGAGGAAAGAGGTCAGTGCCCCCGACTGAGGAGTCAGCTGTTGCTTGTTGTAAAAGTTCTCGTGCACCAGTGTGCTGTGGTGCGCCAGCTGACAATCGTCCAGTTGGAACTTTTCTGAAACACCCAATAATTATTTCATTTAACCCACTTCCAACACTGGAGACCTGCTTGTGCACGTGTGTGGGTTTGCACTTTTTGTTCTGATCATAAGCAAGAATTTCTTCCGGTTTAATCTGTCGTCAAAAGCTCAGCGTCCTGTTCTTTTTAAGCCACTAAGCAGGACTCGTCGGCTTCCAGAATGATCAACAAGATGGCTGGTCCTGGAAAACGTCCACGTTGATGGGGCCTTGGGGTTACACAAGGAAACTGTAAAATCGTGGTTTACAGACAGCGTGGGCGGAAGTCTCTGCGCCCAGTGCTTCCTAACACGTCGCATGGCTGCGCACGATGACAGTTTGGAAAGTCCATGCGGAATAAGGTTGGACGTAGTGATGTGTGAGGAAGGGAAGTTTGCTCTTCATTTCAGGGTCTCTGGCTGTATTTTGCTCGCGTGTTTGTTTTGTTGATTAGGTTCCACTTATAGGTGAGATCATATGACACAATGCTCCTTCCCTCCATTTGCCTTTGGTCACTTTGCATTTAGACCCTTTTACCTCTAGTCTTAACCATTTTCCACATCTTGCCACGGTTGTTCTGTGTGAGGACAGGGAACAGGGAGGGACCCCAGGAGGTTACAACTGGGTCAGAGGCTGATGTCAAGAATAAAACCCACTCAGTTTTGCTTGTGAGTTCAGTTTGTTTGTTAGATTTCTTGTAGCATCATGGTTTCCAGGTCCGTCCATGCCCTCGCAGAGGGAAATAAAATAAATACAAGAAATAAAAGAAGCCATCAGATAAACCATCTCTAAACTCAATGGGAAGGAAATAAGACTGTCCCATGTTGAAGGTGGCCTTGGACCAAATTCCTTCACACCCTGTGAAATCACACAGGATTGGGAAGTAGCATCCATTTGTGGAGGGCTGTAACATGCAAGAAATCGTGAGCAGGATCCATTTATAATACATGCCCATGTGCATGGAGAAGCAGTTTCTCAGGGAGCTGAGAGAATTCCTGCAGACGTCAAGAACCTCCAAACCTGTCCAGAATTTTTATGAGTTTATCTGAGCCGAACGGACAAGATGCAGGGAAATAAGGTCTCACCTACACCCGAGAACGACAGTTGGCGGTTTCTTGTATGCGTTGGGAATTAAGGTGGGACCTAAGGAAGTTGACAAGGAGGTGGGACAAGGTGAGGGGGGCTGGATGACGCAACAGTGAACAAGAGGATAACAAGATGCTGTACTCTCTTTTTTTTCACATTTAAGTGAGGTTTTACTATAATTTTTAAGTTTTTTTCCACATACTTTTATTGTTGCTCAGGTACATTTGTCTCCATTCCCGCCCCCCACCATTCCTCCCAACCCCAGCCGTCCCCACTTGTTTTTGTCTGTGTGTCCTTTTACAGTTGTTCTTGAAAACCCTTCCCCTTCCCCCCCATTATCCCCTCCCACCTCCCCTCTGGTTACTGTCAGGTCGCTCTTCATTTCAGCGTCTCTGGTTGTATTTTGCTCGCTTGTTTGTTTTGTTGATTAGGTTCCACTTATAGGTGAGATCATCTGACATTTGCCTTTCCCCACCTGGCTTGTTTCGCTTACCTACCCTTGTGGCCTGCTCTCTGGACGGTGGTTATGGTTACGGCTTATTTCAAAGGTGCCTAAAGGTAAACGCTCCAGAACAAGAGGCGGGGCTCGCTTAAGGCAAAGGCAGCCTTGCAGTAAAGAACTTAGATGCCTGTGCTGTGCCTCCCAGGCGTGACCTGCCCGGTTAGGGATGTGTGATCACATTGCCCTGTGAGGTTTCTTTGAGTTAAATTTGTACACACCCCCTACACTGCAAACCTTGAAAACAGAGACCTCACATCCTTTGTTCTCTCCCTGCCAGTTCCCATGCTGGAAAACTCAGAATAGGATTTCTTTTCCCCACTATAGTGTTTTCAGCATTCCAAGATTGTAAGGAATGCTCAGAGCAAGTGGGGAAATATTCCCTGGGAATACGGGAACATCCTTTTCACCAAGCTTTATTCCGCAGTTAAGTGCTTCAGCCTTATGTCACTACGTTACATATCATGCATGGCTTATTTCCCACCGGTTTAAATGCCTTTTATAGTTTAATGGCAAAATTAAGTGGCAGTTATTAAGTAAATGGGTCCAAGACAGGTGTTTCCCTTGTTCCTCCCTCCTCCTGCGTTTTTGTTCTCCAGAATTTAAATCAGATCCGCGTGAGCATTTAAATCAGATCTGCGTGAGCTCCTCCGGCAACGAGGGCTCTGCACGCTGTCGGTTTTCTCCGCAAACCCACACGTGTGCATTGTCACAGGTCTTCTTCCACGCCCCGCACCCCCGTCCGTCTTCACCTCTTCGAATTCTGGCTCTAGTTCAAGGCTGCAGGTGCCTTCTCGGCCATCCTGGTCTTCTGCGATCTGTCCTGTGCGGTCACAGCGCTGCCCTCCGGAACCCGCTCTGCTCCGAGACGTTTCCCAGGTCCGCTTCGCGGTTGGGCTGTGAGATCATAAAGTGGGTCCCTTGTCTCATTTCTGTCGTTCTCTTAGTACCCAGGAAAATGCAGAGTAGGGACTGGATTCCGACGGTACCCAGCTTGGGGGGCCAAAAACAAACCCCAAATCCGTACCTTTATTTCTTCATTTCTTCATTTTTTTGTCCTTTTATAGTCATTTTCTATTTGGGGGCAACCATTTGAACGGTAAGATTGCAGTACACGTTTTAACAATAGGATGACAACATACGCTTTAACAAAAGGTTTGCAATGCACATTTGTTACCTTAGACATGGCATTTGATCAATAGCAATAAGAACATTCATGGAACTGAAGACTTGAAATTATGCTAATTGGTCGGACTGGAAGCAAAGTGTGGATCACCTAAAAATAGCAACCCCTCACAGCAGTGGTCTCCAACTGTTTGGGCACCAGGGGCCCCGGTTTCGTGGAAGAAAACTTTCCCAGGGACTGGGGTGTGGAGGGGTGGGGGGCAGGTGGCTTCCGCAGGATTCGAGCACACTACTCCAGGTCACCTCCTGCTGGGTCGCCCAGTTCCTGACAGGCCTGGACAGGGATGAGTCTGCCGCCCGAAGGTCGGGGATCCCTGACTTGAAGGACATTGATAGAAAACAACATCACAATCTCAGGCCTTTGCAATTACATGGTATTTTTTAAATATATAAGGAAAATGGCACTGAGAGGCTGACGCCCAGGGTTGACTGATATACTATTCATCACCCTAAGCTACTTAGGTCTAAGATTCATGTTCCTATACAGATATAACTTCCTGGAAGATATATTACTGAGATTAAAATTCAGTCTCCCTCGCCTTAGAAAAATGAAGCAGACATTAAACTCAATTTTACCTTGAGCATTTAATAGCGTACAGCCACAACAAGTATTTATTTGAACCAGGTGGTAATTCATCTGGGACAATGAGTCCAAGCCCTGATGAGGAACAGTATGAATTATGGAAACAAAAGAAAGCAAGACCACAGAGAGCTGTATCACTCGCCGTGATTTATGCCATGGGCTGTTTCTATGAGGCAGACATATTCAGACCTCACGAAGCGTTAGCTACGCAGGGAGACAGCATTGTGTGGGGAATTCGCCTGAGGTCTGTGATGAGCAGGCAAGTTGAGGGATGCTTTCAGTGGGGTTCGAAGAACCTTCAGGAAGGATCGATGTGAGGCGGTATTTGTGATGGGCAGAAAGTCAGCGTGTGAGAACCTGGGAGAGGGTTGATGGGACTTGGCAGGCATAGCACCAGGCAGGCTCGTAGCTGCAGGAGGGAAGAAGTAGGGTGTCAGACCCAGCATGGACAGCCAGCAAGAACACCGGAACCGCAGTCCTGCAACCCCAAGGACCTGCAGTCTGCACCCAGGTGAATGGACCCAGAAGGGCTTAGCATCCTTCTCATTCTCCCCAGCGCTTCTTGATGAAAACCTGGGCTGGCCAACGCCTTGAGTTTGGCCTCGTGAGACCAGGCCTGGAGCACCCAGCGGGGCCACCTGGACTTTGGATTTCAGGACAGTGAGGTAACACGTTGGCATCATCGGCAGCTGCTGGTGTAGGGCCAGTTTGCTTCAGCCCCAGCCACCGTCCGATACAGAGGGCACCGGAATACAGGGAGGTATGTGTGCAGCGGAATGAAATATTGCCATAGGAGAGGGCACATGAGCTTCCCGTGGAGCAAGCAGCAGAGGGAAAGAAGAAAAGGAGGGGAGGAAGAAAAGGGGTGCGGTGCTGCTTGGTGCACAGGAGCTGAAACGCTAAAGATAGAGGTGGCGAGCGAAGGAGACTGAGAGTCTGGGGCAGCGCCGGCCGCATGGGCAGCTGCGTGAGGCACGCTCCAGCTCTGAGAACACGGGCTGTGAGAGTGGAGTCGAGTGCGGGGTGTGAAGTAGGGGGTGGGTGTAAATGTAGCTGGGCATTGAGAGCATGCACTCCTGGTCTTGGGAGAATGGTGCAACAAGCTAGCTAGAGAGCACAGGGCGTGTGAGAGAGCTGCGTGAAGAGGTCTTGGTTGTTCCTTTTTGGGAGCATTGGAGAAGCGTCCTTGTGCGTGTGGGTTGGAGGAAGGAATCGGCAGAATGAGCACTGAAGGGGAGAGACAGACACACAGGCAGAGAGATGGACTGATAGCTTATTGTCTCACTTGCTCTCTTTTACTCCATCACCCAGAGCCTGACCCGCCTCTCACTATCCAGGGCTCATTTCAAGTCCATCCTGTCAGTCTTGAATTAAATGTGTTTTTTAAAAGCCATTGAATGTCATGTCTTCTTTGCTTGTGAGCCTCTAGACCCAGCCCCTCCACCCCTTTTTTAAGAGACTCTTGACAGACACCATCCGGGTGCCAGTGGGTGGTCCACCAGGGCAGCCCACCACGACCACTCATACACGCGTCTCTGAAGAGGCCAAAAGCTCTTGAAGCTTTTGTGTTCACTGTCCCCTCCGTGTAAGTGGAAAGAGATGATGCTACAAAGTGACAATAGATCATGGCAATTGATACAGAATTGCAACCACGAAGTTCAGCTCAGCACTCATTGTAGCCATTCCCTGGTGTATAGTATTGTTACATGTTAGATTATATATATATGTGAAAATACATATTTTTGTGTGTATAGATATACAATTGTTTCTTGACCAGAATATGAAATATATGCACACTTCAGAGCAGAAGTTTATTTTATGTTCTCAGGGGTTAGAACCATGCCTAGCACATGGTAGTCAGTCAAAAACATTCATTATTTGTTGTCCGGAATGACCGTGGTTGATGGAGCCGGAATGAAGTCCCGCGACTGTCATGAATTCAGGGAAAAGATAACATAAAACTGCCCATCCTCCCAGCTCCGGGACTTTATCATGAGACACGTATGCTCTCCCATGTTCTGACGCTTTCTGTGTCTGTTCCCTTATGGCAAAATCAAGTTCGCCCATGACTGGGGGCGATGCTACATGACCTAGCAGTCTTGTAACTCGTTCCGCTCCTGCCTGCTTGTTTCATCAGTAGTTTACAAACCATTCTAAGCCATTCCACTTGAGTGCCCCTAGTTATTAAATGTCCAATAGTCAGTACACTTAGTTAATATTGGGGGCTTCAATATTCAGGCAACACTTGATATTTTCTATATTTGCTCCCTATCAAGAAACAGGAGACAAGTTAGAGACAACTTAGTTCTATCCACACTACTCCCCACCACATTGAATCATTTCACGAAATAAGTATCCCTCTTGCAAGCCACTACTTTGGAAGTGCAGGCAAGAACCTCTGATTTCTCTGTAGCCGTGGAAAAGCTGGAGAGTGCATTGAAAGCTTCAGTCATCGGGGCCACAGAATTGGGCAGAACTAAGAAAAGATAATGGAGTCACTTTGGATTTGCATGTTCCGTCAGCAAGATCATTTTTAATCTTTTTAAGAGTATTTTACGGTAAGGGCAATCACGGACCACATATACTCAGAAATGCAATAAGGTCAATCAATGAACATATACACTCAGAAATGCACGCAATTAAGGGGGGGAAATGGCTGAAAGGTGAATGTATTGACTGAAAAGAGACTGGGGTTTGGACATGTATTTGAAAAGCTGGCCAGCCTTTGAAACCAATGGTATTCTGAGAAGGCTAAAGAGAAAAGCGCTGTAAGCATCTTTCTGCTTGTCTGAGCATATGCATGGCTTCAGCTTTTGCAAAAGGAAGTGGCGGGCACCCTAAGATACAGACGGTTCTAGAAAAGTCCACCGGACTGAGTCATGAGCCGCCACTGGTCCGGTCCTGAAAAGATTGTCTTTACTAAGAGGCTCATTAGAAGGAGCCGGAAAACAGGCCCCATTTCTAAGTCTGTGATGTGAAATGATGCACGTCGGTCTGTGCCTCTGTTTGCAGCTACAGATGATGCCCAAGGAGTTCTGACTTCTCTTGTTACTTCTTCAACGTAACGGTGCCCTGCAGCAATAAACGAGAAACAAGCCTTGAAGCCCACCCTCGGGCCAGGAGTGCATGTGAGTCTGCAAGCCCCAGAAGGCCGAGGCTGGGAGACGGAGGTAGACAGCTGTCCACATTTCCATCTGCCCATAACACGGACGGGCAGCAAGATGAATACAGGAGTTTTCTTCCTTCTTCCGTGTATTTCACTTTCGTTTCTTTTTTGACACCTCCGAAGGCGTGCACTTGATGATCATAGCCATACACCCTTATATTCGCAAAACCACTGCATAATGAGTCTGTGAATTTGTGCTTCTTTGGGGCTTTATATTGTCCACTGTCATCTTGTAACACGTCAACCCAGGAGTCCAGCGTGGACACTCAGCGTGAAAAAGCGCAGCAGACGATGCTGCCCTCGTATACCAAAGGAGTATAAATACTTACAGGGCTAAGTGGATGGTCTAATGGGCATTGTCTGGTCGCCATGCCAGATTTATAAAAAGTGACTGCATCTGAATGTGCACATTTTCATCTCAAGACACTAACATTGGCAGGAAAGCCAAACATCACTTAAAATCCTTTGATGATTTCCTTTTCTTTTGAGTGTTTTTGCTGGTTTTAGTAGCCATGCCGAGATTAGACGGCATCAAAAAAGAACATAATAATTGCTCTTGCCATTTAAAATGCTGCGGAAGCTTTCATGCCGCGACGTTGAACAAGGTGGCCACGGTAGAACAAGGACACGGTATATTCTTTGGAAACAGACCCTGTCCTCCGTGAGCCATGGAGCTTCACTGTGTTCCCAGAGGGTCCCGCCCGCATCCGTGCCCCGTAAGAAGAGTGCGCTCAGTTACCGCAGTGGCCGGTCAGTGCACCCGACACGACTCACAGCGCAATGGGAGGTCCCCAAGAGGCAAAGCGAGACACAGCGAGACGACATGCGCCAGCAGTAAAGACGGGGGATTCAAAGAGAGTTCGAGAGCCACACACTTCCAGACTGGGATTCTCTCTCCTCTCCCTTGCCCCGGGTGGTAGAAGGTGATTATCTTAAAAATAAACACATTCGCTGTGCCTCGAGGAGACTGGAAACAAGGATGAGGTTTCTCGACTTTCTCCCGGGGTCTCCCCGAGAAAGCTGCCATCGTGCCTCAGGGTATAAAGCACCCCCTGCCCCCCCAAAACGCAGGCCAGGGTCAGACTCATATATTGAACGCAGCCCATTGCAAAGGTGGGTACACCTTTCCCTAAGGATTCTGGGGAACTACGTGAAATCACCAGTATTCCGCCGCAGCAATTTCGTATGGTCCGTAATGTACTTCTACCAGCAACTGGGATGCATTCCGTGAAGTAAATGAATGTTCTTTAAAAAAAATGGACTAGGGGACTTCGGCACGCTTGCATTTCATTTGGCATCATAGTTCAGGCTGGCTCGCTGTCCCGTGTCCCGGGTGGTGTCACTATTAATTGTGGTGTCATGTTAATTAGCAATTAATAATAGATGATGCTGAGAACGGGCTGTCCAAGGTCAAGATACGGAAATGTCACCTTTCAGGAGGAAGCTGTTTAACATGCTAAGTTCCACGCCTACTGAACACAGCTGCGCCTTTGGTGAACATGGCTGAGGACTGGGCAAAATTCAGATTGTAGCTTCAGGAGAAAGAAAAAAGGCAAGCTTGATGGCGAGGAGGAAGCTCAGACTCCGGCAGAAAACGGAAGACGCCATGGATGCATGCACAGTGTATCCGCCCAGGGGTTCCTTTTATTCCCGAGGGGAGAAAAAACTTTCAACCTTTAAATTTGTATGTGCCACAATAGATGCACTTTAATCCTTTTTTCAATTTTAAGATACCTAGCAGACAAGATCTCACGGCAAATACAACAGAGATTAGCCCAAGCTGTATAGTTTCTGCAGATAAAATCCTTTCCCACAAAACCTCCAGAAGTGAACGACAAAAGCTTTGCTACTATTTTTGGCGAGATGTAGACTTCCCAATCAACTTTTGCTAAAGTTCCCATTTTGTGATAATCAAGCCTACGGACAGCATTTCTTTGACGGCATGATGTTCTATCAATCTAACTGGAAATCAAAATAATAGTAATTAAGGGGGAAACAAAAGGAAAAAGGGGACGAGTTAGGCTTGTTTGCTTTGGACAATGAAGTTGGCTTTTTCAAGAAATCTGCTTTTGCCTAAGGAGAAGTGTCTGCTTCTCCGAAGAAATCGTTGTTTGTAAATGCTTGAGTCATTTGCATCAAACCCCCCTCCCAAATGTCACAGATTTGAAACTTTCACTCAGGAGAGCTAAATGGCTGCACAACATAGGAGAGAGACAGCTTTATGGTCCCTCTGTGAAGGTCAAGGGTATGAGCCACGCAGAACTTGTCTCTTCGGTCACCCCCCTTCATCTCACTCCCCACTGGCTGCGTCTGCATGCTCTCCCTAAACGGCCAAGGGACTCCCCACAAAGTCATGTTTCCTGGCCCTGGAGCCTTACAATCGTGCTTTTCCTTGACCTCTAGTCTTGCCCGGCTGCCTTCACGGTCCCGTTTCCACGAGGATGACTACAGGGTGAGGTGGGAAGCTGCTACGCCAAGGAGCACACTGCCGATTCTAGGGCACGAAAGCTTGTCTCCAGGGGACTTCTCCAGTCTTGCAGACTCCGAGTGTTACCAAGGGCTGTGGCTCGTAAGAAGGGGTGCGGACCCACCAGGAGCTCTGCACAGCTGTGCCCTCTCTGTGTCCCTGTGGCTGGGATGTGGACTTTGGTGGGCAGGGGCCAATGAAATGCTCATGAAAGGCCTCTTCCTGGGTTTTACTTAACAAGCTGCAGTTTCTCTGGCAGCTTAAACCCTGCTCTGTGTAACCTTGAAGGTAGAGAGATGAACAAAGACATGGGAACATAGAGGAAGGCTAGAGAGAAGACCTGGACCCAAATGCCATCACCAAGAAGGGAGGGCACAGTCGTTAGATTGCCCTGTGGACATTCTAGCAGGTGTGCACAGGTACTGCCGGCTCAGAGCGCAGAGAGCCGGGCACTTTGTACCAGGTGTGCCCAGGACCAGGGAGCAGGCGACTCTTCAGGGCCCTGCAGTCTCATCCATGAAGTCTGCCTGGGCCTAGGAAAAGATTAGGAAGTGCTGTATTTAGTCAACATGAGCATAATGTACACTTGTAAGTCATGTCAATCTCAAGTTCATTCTAGTCGCCTACATCCATGGTGCGTAGCTTACCCGAAATTACATTGCCTTCCGAAGCAAACTGTCTCTTTGTCTGTTGAATGAGACAACCTCTCTTTCCAAAGTCTTAACAGTCGGTGCCATAAACATCCCCGCTGCTTGTCCTTGGTTTCTACGGAGGAGAATACTGCTACTTTTATAGGAGCGAGTTGCCTGAGCACCTAATAGAGCTGTCACATTATTTTGCACAGTGACACAGTGACAAACATCGTAAGACTTAGGTGCCTTTTTTCCCCTTCCTCCAGATTTACTTTGGTTGTATTAAATGGGCTTAATTTAGCCTGAATGAAGATGAAGGAATAAAATCAATACTATATAATAATCTTGGAGGTCGAGTGTGTTTTAACAGCTGTGAATGTGCTCGAATCTGCAGTGGCTGCTTTGCGCAGCTGGCGAGAGCTCCCTTCTAAAGGAGCAAGGCTGAGGGTCAAAGACCTCGGACGGCTGGTGGGATCCTTGCGCTGTGTTCAAACCCTGGCCGCACCATCTGCCTGTAAACACACAGCAGCCCTCACTGGAGGGCCGGGTGTGAACATCGAGGGGATAGTGACCATCGGATCCCGCTCCAGGGAAACAGCTCAGAGCCCTTGCCTTGTCTGCGAGGGGTCAGCAGACTCAACAGTAAGCGCAGAACAAAACCGGCGTGGTGACACAGCAACCCAAAATTCCCACGTGATTGTGCAAATCCATCTACCGTTCACAACAACGTGGACTCCCGATTGCTGCTGTTGGCCTTTGTATCGCAGTACTCACGAGTGCATTGCTCTCCCTTTCTATCCGCCTGGCTCCTGTGCACGCTGGTCGCTCGGCTTGCGCCCTAATCTGACATCAGGGAATGACTCAAGCGTGGATGACCCCACTCCTCAAGAAACAGGCATGGCTGTCTACCCGGAGCCATTTCAGGTCTCAGGGCTATTGCGAAGAATCCTGTTTTAGGCTCCTTGCAGTTCTTGCTCGGGCCAGCTCTCCTGTTTCAGGGCCTCAACCTGAAGGGGCCCATTGGTAAGAGCAAAGAGCAGAGAGGCCTGGAGTGTGGAGGAAGGAAATTGGGTTCTGTCCTTGGAGGAAATGGAAGCTCGGCGTCAGAGACACTTGGCCAGGCACCTGGAATTGCTCAAAGGCCATCCAAAATGAGTGATGGGGGGTAGACCAGTGACTAGGTCCCCCATGTTTTGGGCTGCATGGTGTCCTCTAGAATTTATATGTTAAAATTCTAGTCTCTGGGACCTCAGAATGGAACATAGTAGGGGGTAGGATCTTCAAACAGGTATCAAGTTAAAATGAGGTTGTCAGGGCAAGCCCTAATCCAGTACACCTGGGGTCCTCACAAGTCGAGGACTTTTGGGTACAGACATGCATGGAAGTAATGGAGAAAAACGTCTCTTGTTGGAGCTCCTGTGGCCATAGGTTATGGCAGCCCAAACTGACTGATCCACCAAGAAAAGGAGGATCTGTGTGCACGTGTACACATATGTGCATGTGCACACATGTGTTTGAGTGCAGCTGTGTTTCAAAAATACATTCAGAGACCTAGCACATGCCTGGCCCCTGATGAAAGGAGACATAGACCTGAAGGTGATCACAAAATGATGTTGTTGGGCCTCGTGGTAGACAGAACAATGGACACCCGGGGATCCTCATGCCCTGATATCCAGAACCCGTGAAGATGATATGTTCCATGGGAAAGGGGGTTTGCAGATGTGAGTAAAGTCATGGACCCTAAAATAGGGAGATTATTCTGGGATATCTGGATAGAGTTATTTAATCACTTGATATCTTGAAAGTCAGAAAGGAAGGCAAACATGTCAGTCAAGTAGATGCAGGAGGAGGAGGAGGGGGAGGAGGAGGGGGGGAGGAGGAGGAGGAGGAGGAGGAAGAGGAGGAGGAGGAGGAGGATGATGATGATGATGATGATGATGATGATGATAAGGCCCTGGCTGGTGTAGCTCAGTGGATTGAGCATGGGCCTGTGAACCAAAGGACTTCGGTTCGATTCCCAGTCAGGGCACATGCCTGGGTTGCAGGCCAGTTCTCGGCAAGGGTGGCAAGGCACGCACGAGAGGCAACCATACATTGATATTTCTTTCCCTCTCTCCCTCTCTCTTTCCCTTCCCCTGTAAAGATAAATAAACAAAATGTTTTGTTTTTTTTTTTAAAGAAGGAGGAGGAGAAATAGAAGCAGAAACTTGAGAAGGATGCCCTGTGTCTTCTTTGTTCTGAGGGGTGGAGCTAAGCAGGCAATGACTGCCGAGGTGTGTCTAGGACCAAAGGGACGCTCACAGTGACAGCCAGGAGGACAACAGGGAACTCCATCCTACAACTGCAAGGGACTGGATTCTGGCAACTCCGGAATTTGGAAATGGATCAGGACGCAGCCTGGTTGCTACCTTACTCTCACCGTTGTGAGACCCTGAACAGAGAGCTTCCTGGAGCTCCCTGCGGAATCCGAGGTAGTGCATTGTAGCAGCAATACAAAACTAAGCTGAGCATGACTTGCCACCATTCTGAGTCTCTGCCTGATGACCTCAGGTGATTCTGACCCTGACAGGTGTGTGGTCCAGCCGCTTAAGCGTCCCCTGAGAGCCTGCCAGGAATTTGGAGACTTGAGCTGCACCCAGAGCTGCTGAAGCCAACTCTGCCTGGGTGCAGCGTCCCCGGGAAAAGGGTTGCATGTTGTCCTGCTCCCTGGAGCCCTTCGGAGACCCAACCAAACGGGCAACTTGCCTGTCATGGTATTTCTATTTAGCAGCATCATGAGAGGTTCCCCAAATTATTTAGATAAAATGCATCTATTAGCTGCACCGCAGAGGAAAGGGTAGTTTGCGTAATATTTCCTACTGTTCATGTATTTGAAGGCCTTTCAATAGGTCTCATTCCCAAAGCCTGGTTCACTAGGGGCGGATCTTGTGCTAATTCGATATTGAACCAACGCTCCTTGGAACCCAACGGACTTCAGCCAGCATCTTGGTGTTTTCAGTTCCAAACTTTTTTTTTTTTTTTGTCTCCAATGGACATTAATCCAGGCAGGACGGGCCAGCAGCTGCCGTAGCGGAGTTTTGCCAACAGCAGAAGCTGGAGAGGATTGGACGTTTGGAAAACTGCCGTAATGAGCTGCCTTTCATCACGTAGCCATCTCCTGGTCCCAGGGTCCCTCTCCCCTGCGCCCTGTCAGCAGCCAGCGGGTACTAGCCTGGGGCCCAGACAGCG
>PVKU01011530.1:0-42585 GCA_004027475.1 Anoura caudifer | reverse complement strand
GGTTGTAGGCCAGGTCCCCAGCATGGGGGACCTTCCCCTCTCTCTAAAAAAGAACTAATAGAATCTTTAAAAGTTAATAATATTCTAATAACTGTTGGGAACCACCCTGCCTGGTTTCAAAAGCTGTTACCCACCATGGTTAAGGCTGACTAAAAAAACCTTAGGGCCATAAGCCACTAAGGAGACAAAACTTATCCTCTCAGCAGGGGCGCAGCCTCTGCCCCCTTTACTTCACCTTGCTTTGCCTCTGGAGGGTGGCTTGATAGTCAATGACGGGTAAGAGTCCTCAAGGAAGGAACAACCTAAGACAGGCACAGTTGCAAAAGTGCCATCAGGGAAGGACTTAGGAGACTATAGAAAAGAGGTGATGGACCTTCACCCATTGGCTTTGTTATAGCCTGAGTCCTCATTCTATTTGTAAAAAGTCTCCTAATCTCTTGGCTGCCTGCATCCCTGACCTGATTCAGGCCTGAATCAATGCTGGAGGGTGGTGCAGCTCTGTGCAGGAACGGGCAGTTCCTGGGGGTGCTCAGGACTAAGAAAGAATGCATAAAATGCTGTGAAACCTGCTTTGCTAAGAATACCCTCAATTTAAATGTCAAGGATCCCAACATAACATGAGTTTGTTTCCCAAAGTTTTATGGCCCTTTGGTGTCACTCTATCTATCTGATCCCAACTCAGAATAAGCCCTTATAGTTCTTTGAATGTTATCCATTCCTTGATCATTACTGCCTGACAGTGACTGCTGAGTTTTAGGTACACACCCTGTATTTCTATGCAAACTAAACTCAATAAAAGTCCACTGAGAAAGAGACTCAAGGCCTTTCTCCTCTGAGAGACTGGTCAGCCTTTCCTCTCCAAGCAGATCATGTCTTGGTAGACTTATCCACAGTGGCCAGGGGAGCTGTGCTGGACAAAGCTCCCCCACACGTAACTATGTATGGTGTCAGAGGGTTACAAGATCTACTGAGGTGATCACTTTATCTTCTGAAGGGCAGGCCCCTTGTAGTCCAGGTTTCCTCAGCTAGGTAAATATTGCAGGAACACATCTATATCACTGTACCAGCTGGCATCATTGTGAGAAGTTGCATTTGGCTTCAGTAAATTTTTTTTTGAAGACTCTTTCAATGCATTTGTCCATTTCATGATGAGTGATTTACGAGTGCACTTGTATTCATCTGTTTTTAACCAAAATAACATGACATCCATAACCCACCCTCCCTATTCACTCAAGTGACTTGTTTTTTTGTTTGTTTGTTTGTTTGTTTGTTTCTCCAGATGATAAAAGTCCTCAAAGGGAAATGTTTTCCTGATGTGGAAGAGGTGAAACAAAAAATGGCAGAAACACTAAAAAGTATCAAAATTGACAAATTAAAAAACTATTTTGAGCAGTAGAAAAAAGTCTTGATCGGTGCATTACATCAAATGGAGAGTAAATTGAAGGTGACTGAAGTTTAAACATGTAAGAATAAATACACATTTTTTAATAAATAAATTACATGTTTTTTGGGTCCTCCTTCAATGTCTAATCACTGGGGTGTACACCTGGAACTAACATAACATTATATGTCTACTTTAATTGAATAATAAAGAAAATTATTTAAATAAAAAATAAAATAATAAATGTTTAAAAATAAAAATTTTTCAGACTAAGTCCATTGTAAACAGTATTGCAATATCTCAAAAAACTAAAAACATATATAGTATGACCCAGCAATTCCACTTAAGTACTTATCCAAAGAAAACAAAAACACTAATTTGAAAAGATATATGTGCCCCTGTTTTCATTGCAGCATTACTTACAATAGCCAAGTATGTAAACAACCTCCACCAATAGATAAATGGGTAAAGAAGATGTGTATATATACACAGAAAATGGAATATTACACAGCACTAAAACAAAAAAAAATCTTGCCATTTGCAACAACATAGATGGACCTAGAGAGTATTATACTAAGTGAAATAAGTCAAGCAAAGAAAGACAGATACTGTTTTCACTTATAGGTAGAATCTAAGAACAAACACACAAACAAACAAAGCAAAAACAGAATCATAGAAACAGAGAACAAAGGGATGGCTGCCAGAAGAGAGGAGGCAGGGAAAGGGTGAAAAGTAGAAGAGGAACATAGTCAATAATATTGTGATAAGTTTACGTAGTGACAGATAGTTACCAGAATTAGTGGGGCAATCAAACAGAAAGGAGGGGACTTCCAGCCAAGATGGAGGCGTAGGTAGATACACTGTGCCTCTTTGCACAACCAAAAGAAGGACAACAACAAATTTAAAAACAAAAAACAAACAGAAGTGACAGAAAATTGAATTGTATGGAAGTCTGACAACCAAGGAGTTAAAGAAACATTCATCTCGGCTGGTGGGAGGGGTGCAGATGGGCAGCTTGGTGGAGAGGACTCGTGTTAAGGCAGCAGCTGGCACACAGGGAAGTCCCACATTTGTGTGCAGATAAACTGGGAGGAAAAACAGGGAAGCGAGACAGACCATGCAACCCAGGGTTCCAATGTAGGGAAATAAAGCCTCAAAAGCTCTGATGAAAAGACCTGTGGGGGTTGAGGCAGCAGGAGAAACTCCCAGCCTCACAGCAGAGTTCAATGGAGAGACCTACGGGGTCCTAGAACATACACAAACCCACCCACCAGGGAATCAGAACCAGAAGGGCCCAGTTTGCTTTTGGGTAGTGGCAGAAGTGACTGAAAGCCTGCAGAGAGCTGAAGAAGTGGCATTGTTCCCTCTCAGATCCTTCCTCCACATACAGCGTCATAGTGCAGCAAAGGCAGTTGCCCCACCCTGGTGAATACCTAAGGTACCACATCTTACTACACATAGGCACTTGAGACAACAACAAAAAAAACGGGCCAAATGAAAGAACAGGTCAAATCTCCAGAAAAAAATACAATTAGGCAATAAAGAGATAACCAACCTATCAGATGCAGAGTTGAAAACAGTGGTAATCGGGATGCTCACAGAATTGGTTGAGTATGGTTGCAAAATAGACGAAATATTGAAGGCTATGAAAAGTGAAATAATGGAAAATGTACAGGGAACCAGCAGTGAAGGGAAGGAAACTGAGACTCAAATCCTGGTTCAGACCAGAAGGAAGAAATAAACATTCAACCAGAATAGAATGAAGAAATAAGAATTTTTAAAAAAATGAGGAGAGGCTTAGGAACCTACAGGACAACTTTAAACATTAGAACATCTAAATCATAAGGGTGCCAGGAGAAGAGGAAGAGCAAGAAATTGAAAACTTATTTGAACAAATAATGAAGGAAAACTTTCCCAATCTGGCAAATAAAATAGACTTCTCAGAAGTCCAGGGAGCCCAGAGAGTCCCAAAGAAGTTGGAAGCACACACCATGGCACATCATAATTACATTACCCAATATGAAAAAGGAGAGAATCTTAGAAGCAGCAAGAGAAAAGGAGACAGTTACCTACAAAGGAGTTCCCATAAGGCTATCAGCTGATTTCTCAAAAGAAACCTTGCAGGCAAGAAGGGGCTGGAAAGAAATATTCAGAGTCACGAACGGCAAGGACCTACATCCAAGATTACTCTATCCAGCAAAGCTATCATTTAGAATGGAAGGACAGATAAAGTGCTTCCCAGATAAGGTCAAGTTAAAGGAGTTCATCATCACCAAGCCCTTATTATGTGAAATGTTAAAGGGACTTATCTAAGAAAAAGAAGATAAAAAATATGAATAGCAAAATGACAACAAACTCACAACTATCAACAACCAAACCTTAAAAAAAATGAACTAAGCAAACAACTAGAACAGGATCTCAGAAATGGAGATCATATGGAGGGTTATCAGTGGGGAGGGGAAAGAGAAAGAGGGAGAATGGGGGAAAAGGTACAGGGAATTAGTAGCTAAATGGAAAGTAAAAAATAGACAGAGGGAAGTTAAGAATACTATAGGAAATGTAGAAGCCAAAAAACTTATATGTATGACCCATGGACATGAATTAAGTCAGGAATACAGGTGGGAGGGGTGTGCACAGCAGAGGGAAATAAAGGGGGAAAACTGGGACAACTGTAATAGCGTAATGAATAAAATATATTAAAAAAATGGAAAGGGTAATAATGTTGAATCATTATATTTAACACATGAAACTAATATAACCAATAGAAGATTGATTACCAACCATACATAAATTTTTTAAAAGGTCTAGACACTAGCAATGAGCATTGCTAGTGTCTAGACTGTAGTCTCTAAGTACCATATTTAAATAAATGGAACCAAGGTTCTTTGGGAAAAGAGGTGATTTCAGGATTGATTCAGAAATGAAAAGATGAGTTTGAATATTCTGTTATATCAGAAAGCAAGAGAGCTATCAAAAACTATTAGAATCAGGTTAAAAGGACTCAGGAGTCAACCACCAGCCTCCCACTGGCCAAAAATAGTATAATTTGGAGATCAAATGTAATGGGCTGATCAGATCAAAAATGTTTATATCCATGATACTGAGTACTGATATCCATGATCATCAAATCCTGCAAAACTGCTGGTCACTTTTGCAGGATTTCAAGAAACCATCTCATTGTAAAAACTGATTTAATATAAAAAGAAAGCCAGTTATAATGGTGCCTCCTAATGGAATCACAGATCATCACCTATGAGATATTCTCCACAAAAAAATTTCAGCTGAATCTGATGAAGCTTTGAGACCTAACTACCTATTTTCAGAAAACATTTAAATGATACCACAGAAGTATAATCAGTGAAACAATGAGTAAGATTTTTCTCAACATCAAAAACTGCACAGAAATATAAAAGATGGAAGGGTTATCTACAAATAATATACTTCAGAAACATATCAATCAATTGTACACAGTGATTATTTAAAAGTTAGAGCACTATGGAAGTATGAACTCTGACTAGATATTGATATTAATCCATTATTTTAACTTTTTAGATGTAATATGGCACAATGGTTTTTAAAAATATAATCCTTATCTCTTAGAGATACATAGTAATTTGTATTTGTTTCAAAATAGTTCTGTGGGACTTCCAGCCAAGATGGAGGGATAGGTGGACACACTGTGCCTCCTCGTACAACCAAGATTAAGGACAACAGAGATTTAGAAACAAAAAAACAACCACATCTCACAGAAAATTGAACTGTAAGGAAGTTCAACAACCATTCATCCAGACTGTAGGAGGGGCAGAGTTGTGGCCCACAGAGAGGGACTGCTGCGGGAGCAAGCAGTGGTTGGCGGTCCCGGGCATGCAGGCAGTGGCTGGCAGACCCAGGGCGCACAAGGTGGCTGGCTGACCGTGGGCACACATTCATGTGCAGATAAACCAGGTAAAAATGGGTAGACAGACCGTGCAACCCAAAGCCCCATCGCCAGGAAATAAAGCCTAAAAGCACCGATTTAAAACACTTGTTGGGGGCTGAGGTGCCGGTAGAGACTCTCACAGGAGAGTTTGTTGGAGAGACCCACAGGGTCCTAGAACGTACACATACCACCCATACAGAAATCACCACCAGAAGGGCCCAATCTGCTGGTGGGAAATGGCAGAAGGGACTGAAATAGGAGAGAGAAGCAAGCATCATTGTTTGCTCTATGACCCTGCCCCTACATACAGCGTCACAACCCAGTGACTGGGTTGCCCTGCCTTGGTGAAAACCTAAGGCTCCGCCCCTCATACATAACAGGTGCAACCAGACCAAAACATACATATATATATCTCAAGTGGAAGAACAGATCAAAGCCCCGGAGCCAATATATCTAAGCAACGAAGAGATAGCCAACCTATCAGATGCACAGTTCAAAGCACTGGTGATCAAGATGCTCACAGAATTGGTTGATTTTGGTTGAAAATTAGATGAAAAAATGAAGGCTACACTAAGTGAAATGAAGGAAAATGTACAGGAAACCAATAGTGATGGGAGGAAAACTGGGACTCAAATCAATGGAGTGGACCAGAAGGAAAAAAGAAACAACCAAACAGAAAAGAATGGAGAGACAAGAATTTAAAAAAATGAGGAGAGGCTTAGGAACCTCCAGGACATCTTTAACGTCCCAACATCTGAATTATAGGGGTACCAGAAAGGGAAGAAGAAAAGCAACAAGTGGAAAACTTATTTGAACAAATAATAAAGGAGAACTTCCCCAATCTGGCAAAGGAAATAGACTTCTAGGAAGTCCAGGAAGTTCAGAGAGTCCCAAAGAAGGTGGACCCAAGGAGGAACACACCAAGGAACATCATCATTACATTACTCAAGATTAAAATGAAGAAGAGAATTCTAGAGGCAGCAAGAGATAAGGGGACAGTCACCTACAAAGGAGTTCCCATCAGACTGTCAGCGGATTTCTCCAAAGAGACCTTACAGGCAAGAAGGGGCTGGAAAGAGGTATTCCAAGTCATGAAAGGCAAGGACCTACATCCAAGATCACTCTATCCAGTGAAGCTTTCATTTAGAATGGAAGGGAAGATAAAGTGCTTCTCAGATAAGGTCAAGTTAAAGGAGTTCATCATCACCAAGCCTTTATTATATGAAATGTTAAAGGGACTTATCTAAGTAAAAGAAGATAAAAAATATGATAGTAAAAAGACAACAAACTCACAGATACTAACAACCCCACGTAAAACAAAAGCAAACTAAGCAGCAAGTAGAACAGGAGCAGAAATACAGAAATGGAGAGCACATGGGTTTGCAACAGGGGAGTGCAAGGAGGAGAGAGGGGGAAAAGGTACAGAGAATAAGTAGCATAGATGATGGGTAGAAAATAGACAGGGGGAGGGCAAGAATAGTGTGGGAAATGTAGAAGCTAAAGAACTTATGACACATGGATATGAACTAAAGGGGGGAATGTGGGTGGGAGGGGGTGTGCATGGTAGAGGGGAGTGATGGGGGAGAATGGGACAACTGTAATAGCATAATCAATAAAATATATTTTTAAAAAGGAAGTACAAATTGGTAGTTATAAAAACAGTCATGGGGATATGAAGTACTGCTTAAGACATATTGTCAATAACATTTTAATAACTACATCTGAGTGTTACATGGGTACTAGACTTTTTAGGGTACTTTCTTCTTTAGTTATATAAATGCATAATCTGTATATTGTACACCTGAAACTCATATAATATTGTATGTCAACTATAACTGAAAAAAATTAAAAATATGACTTCTGGAGGAGAGTAAAACAATAGGGTCTATGAGACTGCATTCCACAGTGAAAACCTTGGCCATCTTATGCATAGAGGGAAGGAAGGTGGTTGGAAACCTAATTTGTGTCCTTGTTTCGATTAAACATCTACTCCAGAGGTATTTCAGATTAGAGGGTTTATGAAAGAAGGCTGTCTTTCAAAGAAAGACCTAATTTTGGAAAGCACTGGTATGCTCTGTATTCCTGTCTCATAAGGAAAAGAGGGGACCCCAGTGCCATCAGGATTCCAAGTGGAATACAGTGATAGTTCTTAGGAAAACTTGCCGTGTGTTCTCAGAATTGAGACGACACAAAGCCTGGGGCTAATCCTCTACTGAGACTACACACGAGACCCATAAGAGCAGCTCACCTGGGTCAGGGTTTATTCTAAGCCCACCAAAGTGGACTTCCTTGACCTCTAGAGAATGGCTCCTTGTGGGACTGAGGCCCAAAGGCTAAATGTAAAAATTGTAAGCAGCCAGCTGGAGTAGTGCCACTGTCCTCTCATGGGTCAGATGTGAACATGCCGCAAAGCAAGAGAGGACCAGTGTCAAGATAATTAAGATTTTTCTCATCCCTTATTCCCTCTTCTTTTTCCTGCTTCCAGCCTCAGGAGTTGAGAATTCCTGGTAGGACAGAAGAATTTCAGGAAAAGGAAAGAGGAGAAGCAATCATCAAGGCTTCTCACTATAAGCTTCTAGCTCAAGGAACCAGGAGTTTAAATTTTTTAAAAACTTTATGATATTCATTAGTAAAGTAAACATTGTTTATTACCCAACCCTGACATCCATGGACAGAAAATCAACTAGGACACAGAGAAGCTTGACAGAAATTATAGGAAAGAATAACTGTTCTCTAGTTGTTTCCTAAGGAGTACTTTTTCTAATACACATAGAAAAAATGTTCAATAATCCTACTGATAGTGCCTTCGTCCTAATTTTACTGTGAAAGCTACTAGTATTTCATCATTAGGTATCAGGTTATTTTCTTGTTTTGACTTTTTAATACAAAAATTTCCAAACATACATAAAAGCAGAGTTTAAACAGTATAAAAAGCTTCCATGTACCGATTAACTAGCTTCAACAATTATAAAGTTATGGCCAATATTGTTTTATCTAGACTCTATCACTAATTTTAGCTTAGCATTATTGGATCTTTTAACAGCTTTATGCAGAGATACTTCAAATACCACATAAGTCACTCATTTAAAGTATATAATTCAGTGTTTCTTAGTATATCACCACAACTGTTCTAATTTTCAAATATTTTCATTTCCCCTGAAAGAAAATCCATTTACAATCAATTCCCATTTCCCTTCCTAAGCAACCACTGATCTACTGTTTATCTATTCTAGGAATTTCATATACTGTATTTTGCCATGTATAATATGCACTTTTTGCCCAAATTTTTTAGGGAAAAATAAGGGTGTGCATTATACATGGGCAGTACTAATTCCATATCTATGTAAATGTTTTTGATTCTCTCATTTACACTTATGTGTTAAAAGTGTAACTCTAGAAAGCAATAATGGTATCTGTATGCAAAATAATACCCTGGACTACGATAATCTTTTTTGTTTCTAAATATAAATAAGTAAAAAATTGAATTAAAAAATTAAAACAAAAGATTTTTTCCCCTGAAAGTTTGGGCCAAAAACATGGGTACATATTATACACGGCACCCAAAATATAGTAAATAGAATCATACACTGTATGGCCTTTTGTAACTAGATTCTCTCATTTAATGTTTTTTGGCATGTTCGTATTATAGTATGTATCAGAATATCAGTCCTTTTTATTGGTAAATAATATTTTATTGTATAGCCATATATCACATTTTATTTATCTATTGATGGATGGGCATTTGGATTACTTCCACTTCTTGACTACTGTGAATTCTACAATGAACATTCACATACAAGTTTGAATGTATTTGAATATATTTCAAATTGAATATATTTTCAATTCTCTTGGGTGTAACTGCTGGGTCATCTGGTAATTCTGTTTAACTTTTTGAAGAATTGCCAGACTGATTTCTAAAGTGGTAACAGCATGTTATATCCTACCACAATTTCTCCAAATCCTCACCAACACTTATTATGGTCTGTCTTTTTTATCATAGCCATCCTAGAAGGTATATAAATACCTAGTAGTTTACCTCACTGTGGTTTTGATTTACATTTTCCTTATGACTAATGATGTTGAGTGAGGCCAGTTTTTAAGGATCTAATTCTTCAGAATGCTTTTCTAGTTTATATTCCATTATAGTCCATTACTTTGCTAAAGGCATTCCCCTTCATGTTAGAATAGGTAACTAACTCTATTTCCTAGTGATACAAGGCAATGAAGCATGGCATAAACATTTTGAGTGGCTAATTGGATAGGAGAACCAACATATTTTTGTATGGTTTTTGGCCAGGAGAATGGATTGGGGAGAAAATTAAGATAGAGATTAGGCCCAAGAAAACTGGGGAGACTGATGTTCATCTTGATTTTTCCTTGAGTAAACTCCAGGCATTCAGTTATCTGTTCATCTGCATCATCTAAATTACTTTAATTCAGAGTAAGCCTGCTCAAAACACCATATGCTTATTTTTCAAAAACATTATCTGTATTCTAACTCTCCTACTCTGTGCCTGCTAATTTTTAGGTTGAGTCAAAAGGAAAGTTAACAGTCTTACAAAGTCATAGTCACTGGAGTGTTCACTGTATAATGAATCTAATATTCAATAGCTTCAGACACCTGTCATACCTACAGTCCCTTTCTTGAGGAAGTGCCCACTTGAATGTAAAATTTCTTTTGAGTCTTATCATTTTTAAAGATGCAAATTTTGCTTGTTATTCCATAATATATATTTATTGCAAAGATGCCTCAAATCTAATTACTTCCTCAATTAGTCCCTCAATAATCTACCAAATTAGGAAAAAAACAAAAACAAAAACAAACAAACAACTTAAAGAAAACTAGAGAGAAATTGCCCTGGCTGGTGTAGCTCAGCGGATTGAGTGCGGGCTGCAAACTTAAGAGCCATCGGTTCGATTCCCAGTCAGGACACATACTTGGGTTGCACGCCAGGTCCCCAGTGGGGGCCATGTGACAGGCAACCACACACTGATGTTTCTCTCCCTCTTTCTCCCTCCCTTACCCCCTCTCTAAAAATAAATAAATAAATAAAAAATCCTAACAACAACAACAACAACAGAAATTCATTTAAAAAAAGTTTAAAAAGAAAACTAGAAAAAAAAATCAATGTGAACATAAAACCTTAAAAAGAAAGGATTTGAGCTCTGGTACCACTTAAACTCAGACCAATAACAGTAGTTCTTTCACCCAACATAAACTCTCAGGTATAAAATAATCCTGTTTTTCATCTTTTATTCAATAGCAAGAAGGAAAGAAGACAAGAAAAAAGAAAAGAGGGGTTCCTGAATAATACTTGACTCCACATGTTAGAAGAGGAAAAAAGGAATGTTTGATTAGATGTGGAACCTTCTGCAGTTGGCACAACGTGTTTTCAAAATATCACAGGGACTGTGCTGAAAAGATTCCTTTTAAGACTCCCCTAAAAGGGGCTCTCATCAACCATGTCATGAAAATTTATGCAACAACATACTATATTTCTCCTGCCATCCTCCTTTTACTATGAAGTCTGACAACCCTCAGTAAGTTCCAACATTGAAAAATGCTTTAAGCCCATAATGACAAAAGAGAAAAAAATAACTGAAGTACACAAAAAAGAGGCTGAACTTTAAAAGCTTTTCCCTTGTCATAATTAGTGAGTGATTATACAGGGTCTGGCACAAATAATGTCCCTTTTTTAAAAAAAATCATAGGCATGTAATTCTGCAACACAACAATATTACACTCAAGCACATCATATAACATTTTAGGTGAAATGTTCAAATGAAATTATAAATTACTACACCCATATTATTACCCTACCAACTACACTCAAGCAGGCGTTACTTCTGCTGGACCCTGTATATGTGTTTTTTCTTACCCTAGTATTTATATTTTCTCATTCTATTACCTATATATGATCAAATTAATGTGCTTGTTTCCATCTGCACAATATGAACAGTATAAACTTAGGGAACTTTTAAGAAGCCAGCCTCAGAGAACAAGGAAACAGTGTATCAACACCATGGAAGGAGCAACACGCTTGTGGCTTCACACAATAACCCAAGATATTAAGGGTATTTCTATAATGCATGCAAATCCAAGTAGAGATGGGGTAAGATAAAATAAGAAATAAGCTGAATGTCCCATAGAACTCATTGCATACTCAACCCATTATCACCTAGGAGATTAAAATTTTATTAACACATTACACTCCTCATGATAGCCCAGTAAGCTGTAATGACACTGCAGGCCACGCAAAACTTGAAGAGGACACAATGTCCAATGAAGAAACTGAATTACAAAACTAAAAATCTATATTAAAAGAGAAATTTACATGTCAAGAAAATATACGAAGGGACTCAAGTGCAATGATCAAAGGCTCAGGTTCTAATGATCTTATATTATGCAACCAAGTCCTAGGTGCCAGCCAAGAATTAATTGAGAACTCAAGCTTAAAGCTAGTCTGTGCTTTTGTTGTTTGTCAAATATGATTTTGTATTTTGTGCCCTATCTCCCTTTTCTTTCTTAAATTTTGCTAGAGGTTTATCAATTTTATTAACGCTCAAAGTAAACTATTACGTTTCTTAATTTCCTACATTGTACATTCATTTTATGTTCTAAAATACATAAATTTATATTTGAGTTCTTATTCTTACTATTTCCTAATTTTTGCTTTCATTGGGTTTCAGTATACTTTTTCTTCACTTCTTGAGATGAATAAATAGATCATTAATTTTCCAGCATTCTTCTTTTTACTAGCATATGCACTTGTGGCTACATAATTTCTTCAGCTTCAGTTTTAGCAACATTCCATATTTTGATATTTTCATTATCACTCAGTCCAAAATATGTTTACTTTCCATCGCAATTTCTTCCTTGATTCAATGGTTATTTATGAATACATTGCTTAAATTCCAAATACTGGAATATTTGTAACTATGTTTTTGTTATTGACTTCTAGCTGAATTCCACTGTGATCAGAAAACATACAGTATTATTTCAATGTTCTGAAATTTACTGAAATTCCCTTTGTGGTCCAGAATATGATCTATTTGGATAAATGGCATATATGCATCTGTAAATAATATATACTATAGTTGTAATGAACACTGTGCTATATATATCAATTACAGCACATCTGTCAATCACACTGTTCAAATATTACATACTTTACTGGGTTTTTATTGTTTTATCAGCTATTGAGAACAGTGCTAAAATCCCCCACTATGATTGAGATTTGTCTACTACTTCTTTTAGTTATGTCAAATATATTTGAAGTCATTTTATGAAGGTATATACATTTAGAACTGTAACATCTTACTGATGGTGTAACCTCTATATTATTAACTATTACTCTTTATCTCTAGTAAAACTTCTTGTTGTAAAGTTTATTCTCATACAATGAAGTCAGGAGTGTAAATTAATACAACCATTTTGAAAACTGTTAGTGTATACACAGAATTTTACTCCTAGGGATATACCCAACAAAAAAGCATTCTCATGTGCCCCAAAAAACATGTTCAAATATGCTCATAGAGGCCTTGTCCATAACAGCCCCAATATGAAAATAACCCAAATGGCAATTACTAAGGGCATGAATAACTAAACTGTGGTATGTTCATGCAAGGGAATTTTAAACAATAATAATAAATGACCTACAACTACGTGAAGCAACATAAATGAATAATATTTTCATACTACATCATATTATTACATAATACATTCATGTTACATGTGAAATTTAATGTTGAACAAAAGAAGTCAAACACAAAAGAGGAGATATTGTATGATTCTATTTGTATAAAGAATAGGTAAAATTCATCTATGACCATAGAACACAGAATAATGATTAACTTTAGGAGTGGTGGGCAGTGAGTAGACAGGACAAGCATCAGGCTTCTGGAATGATGGTAACATTCTATTTCATCTGATTTAAGTTCTGGTTAAATGAATATGCTCATTTTATAAAGTTCATCAGACATGTACTTTGATTTCTGTACTTTGGGGAACATATGTTATACTTTCAAAACCATATGATACACATTATGTCTTCAGATTCATCAAAATTAAAACAAGTAACAAGAGAGAATACAGGATGACTGGTACAAGCATATTGAAAATCAGTGCAGCAATATCTAGGAAATTTAAAGATACACATATATTGTAAAGCCCAGCAATTCCAGTCACATGTTTATGCCCTAGGAAAGCATCCATATGTGAACCAGGATACTTATAAATACATATGTTCAAAGCAGTCCTTCCAAAGTAGCCAAAAACTGGAAACAACAAACATCCAAATGATTGCTATATGTAACAACTCACAACAGGAGTGATCCTAAAGAAATATAGTATTGTGTAAGAAAAGCAAGACTTCTTATACCACAGAATTTTATTTCTACAAAGGTAAATGTAAAAACTAACTTATATCTTTTAGGAATGTGTAAATGTGTGGTAAACTATTTAAAAAAATAATTACTACCTTCAATAAAAATTACCTAAAGAAGTGAAGAGAATAGGGTTTTTTTTTTTTCCTGTGCATAGGACTAACTGGGGTTTCTGGAGCACTGATGCAAACTTTTGTCATACAGCGTTTCTCTTTATACTTCTTAAAGTATATGCTTATATTTTAAGCACTTTTGTGCATGTGTGTGCATGTTACATTGAGGAATTTTTTTAAAAGAATGAAAAAGAAACTGACAAGTAACTTTTAGTGAAAACATAAGCTATAAAATGGTAAACACTGTAAGATTCCAATCTTGAAATAATGTACACGATATATGCATAGGAAACTTATTAGAAGAACATAGATCAAAATATTGATTGGCTATACTCTTTGTAACTTCCTAGTTTCCACATTCTTTAAAATAATCATGTTTTGTGGTGCATGTATGTGTGTGTTTAAGAAGCAAAAACTTAGCACACAGAAATAACTAAGCTATTTCCTAAATTAATATGCAAACATTATGTAGTAGAAAATGAGGGTGTATACTGGGATCTGTGTGTCCGCCCCCAGGGCTTCTCATTATTTTCGTAAGTGTTAATTTGTAGAAAGAGGACATTTAATGAGTCTATATGTTAAAACAAGACCATCCTGGAAAAAAAGATCAAATAGGAAACCCCAATGCACCTTGTATTTGGCTTGGCCGGCAGCCATTCCTCCTTCTTCTGAGGACCTCCTGAGAAGCAGAGCTGAGGAAGGAGAAAGAAATCAATAGATGCCAGGTTTTTCTTGTGAGATGCTAGACTCACCAGATCTGAGGTAGCTCTCCTAAACCTACCACCCATGGAGAGAGGTCAGAGGAGTCGAAGCTGTGCTGAGCACTCTGAATATCAGAACGGGAAAAGTCTCCTGTCCAAGATCAAAATTCGTCCTGGCCTCACACACCAACACACTGTGTCCCTGGTACAATTACAAGCACCCTCCCACTTCTCAGAGAGTGCCACAAACAGCTACATGGTCATGCTCACACATCCTCAGGCACAGACATCCAGTACACTTAGTGCCGCTAACATTCACACAACCTCAATCACAAACACGCAGCCTTCAGATAACAGGCACAGCCACATCATTCACAGATTATCTACATTCTCTCTACTCTCCTCCCCACACAATGTTACACAAAGTTATACGAATGCACACAATCACAGTCCCACCCCAGGGACACAGTCACACCTCCTCACACAGCGCCGTATACTGTCGCGATCACACACTTACAACGAACATATCCACACTGACGCCTGTACACAGAGCTCCTCGCACGGTCACAGTCACAATGATACACCTACCATGAGATATACTATCACATCCGCGCGCAGAGCGCCACACAGTCACATAAGGTCACAATAATACTGATGGAATCCACACACTTCTCCCCAGCCTGACTAGCTCACGCAGGCCTGAGACTCCAGACCCGCCTGGACCGTCCCTTCAAACCCTCAGGGATGCACTAGAGGAGTGTAGTCGCGTCCCAAAGATCGAGAACGCTTACCTTGCACAGCACCTTACTGGAGGCCCAAAGCAACGCAAGCGAGGGAAGAAAAGGCCCTGTTCCGAAGGGGTCCTCTGGGAAATGTAGTCCCGAGCGGGAGCCGTTCGGTCAAATTGGCGCCGTCTCTAAGATTTCCGCTAGCGCAAACGCTGGGCCAAGCTGACAGCCCGGCTGCCCTCCCTGCCGCCAGCAGTGTTCGAGGGCCACCCGCAGCCTTGGAGTGCGGCTTCCACACTAGGTAGATCCCACACCCTGAAGACAAGCTTCCTCCACAGACCCGGCCAATCCCAAGGTTCCTTGAGAAGTAAAAAAGGTAGCAGCCCGGTTCTCGCCGGAAGTTGATTAGAGCCTCAAGAAATTCTGGGAAATGTAGTCTAGAGCCGGAAAGGGTGAGGCGTCCGCCCAAGTAGAAGATTGTCTACTTTCAGCATTGAGCTTTCCCACAGGGATGAGTGGAACGCGTTTCTTCTAGGAATTACATTCCACTCGGCGAATACTCGAGACTGACTAAATTGGCATTTTGGCCTTAACCAGTGGGTGAGCATTGGCGGGGAACCTGCACTGCTCAGGGAGCGGAAACCTGGAAGTCTCAGATCCAGATGGCACCAGGGAGAGCTCACAATGGTGCTGAAGGAGACAGGCTATCCATACCCGCGTCAAGCACTGTGTGTGTTGGCAGGGAGGGGAGCTGACTAGGTGGGGGAACGGGGGGAGGGGAGTGACTCTGAAAATGGCCCTAGTGTGTATAAGGCCATAAGTAAAATTGGAAGGGTTACCTCATTTTCTTCACCTGGAAAAAATATACTGGGGGTGTTACCTGAGACCTGGGTTCTCGTTATTTCTATCCAGGGATAGAAATAGAGATCACCAGAAGAAGAAGAAAAGGAGTTCAGGCAAAGGATTTATTAAGCTTGTGCGCAAGGGAGCCTGCCCCCAGACTGAAAAAACGAAAGGGTGCGCTCCCAGGAGTTGTGGGAAGGACCTTTTATTGGCAGGGAGGTGGGGAGGGATCCTGTGAACTTTTTCCTTCTCTTGGGTTCCTTGGTGTCTGCTTCTGCCACGTTGTTCAAATGCGCACGCCCCAGCTAGTGTTTTGGGGTTTTTTGTTTGTTTGCTTGTTTTTGTTTTTTTAGGAAGCTCGTAGAAAAGAAATAAGGCATTCTTTTTTAATAAAGAGAGGAGGGGTGATTATATTTTTGTGGAGGACTTATCAGGTGTGTATTCTTTTTTCCCCAGGCCATGTGGCGGCTGACAGTCTGGTCTGACCCTGCATAAGAGGCACCCAAAACAGGGTGTCAGAGCAGGCAGACCAGGGTGAAGTTTTATTCACCCTGCACAGAACCACCCAGATGCGAACTTGTCTGAGCTGGGAACTGGCCTCAGTGCCGCTGGTTCCCCTCCCTCGCTCCCGACGGATCCCGCTCGGGACCCGCTTTCAATAAACTTGCTTTTTTTGCTATTAGCTCTCTCTCTTCTCGGTGGTTCTTCAGGGGCTCCAATTTCACAGCGTCCTTGGAATCCTAGCAAGGGTCAGCAGGGTGCCACCAGCTCTGTGGTTTTTTCCTTAGTGGAATCTGGGGCTCAGGTTCCTAGGCTATCTCAGGGGCACATATTTTTGTACCATAATTTTTTTTAAAGACTTTATTTATTTTTAGAGAGCGGGAAAGGAGGTTGAAAGAGGGAGAGAAACATCAATGTGTGGTTGCCTCTCACGCACCCCCTATTGGGGACCTGGCCCACAACCCAGGATTGTGCCCTGACTGGAAATCAAATCAGTGGCCTTTTGGTTCACAGGCAGGCACTCAGCCCACTGAGCCACACCAGCCAGGGCTTGTACCATCAATTTTATTTGACTAAAATTGACTATTGGAAAAGCAAAAAGAAAACCACTTAGCTTCAGATATTTTTTAAAAAATAAAATAATGTCTCCGTTCCTTGCATATGGCTATGGATCCTTCACCTTTCGTTGTTTTAGGGATTTTGTTTCATATGTACAATTTAAATCCTCTCTGCAGCATTTAGAGTTTTACTTTATTCCTCTCCAAGACTGCTTCCATATTTGTTCTCTGACCGTCCCACCTTGCAGGGGTGGGGGTGGGGGGAGAGTTCCGAGTGTGACCAGTGTAACAGCTTAGATGTGAATCTTAACTCTTTCATCTCTTGGAAACAATTCAAAGTGACAAATGGGGACCAAAACAGCCAACTCCAATTTCAGTGAAATTTAGAGAAAGGGAAAGTCCACAAACTCCAAAAAACACCTAAGTGCTTTCTCATACGGTTGAGACTAGACAGGAGCTTGTTAGAAGATGAGAGGCTTGCTAATAATCAGAGGTGAGAAGGGGTCCTTAGGAACTGGTGAAACTTATTAAAGAAGATTCCAGAAATAGAAAAGATAATTCCAGAAAGACTAGGAGTTTATCTTGAATAATAGTTTGGAGACAGAACTGCCATGAAGAGAGTAAAGGTCAAGCAGAGTGATATTTAAAAAAAAGCCCAAGTGCCAAGATCAGGGCAGTCATGTTTAAGGGAAAATTGATCCAGAAAACTAAAATGTGTCACAGTTATTGGTCTGTAAAATAAAGGAAGGCTCTTGAGCATCCAGAGAAAACCTTAAGTTGCTTAAAGGAGAAAAGATGTGGACAGGTGTTAAGTTTCTACTCAGTAATATTTAGCACCAGGAATCAGTGGAGCAAAACCAAAAGAAAATCAGGAAAGAGTGAAAGCCAAAGATTTTTCTCCACAATTTGGTTGCAGTTCAGGTATAGATATAATTTAGAGTCATCTTTAATTGAGAGATAACCAGGGGGAGTAATATGTACAAAGGATAGGCTGGCTTATGTGAATAAAGAGGATGGTCATTAAAATATAAAAATACCCACTCTAAAATGTTGGGTAAACCTGGCATAACTGGAAGAGGATGTAGAAAGTAAGTAGATTAAGTATATAGGTCTGAGCCCAGAATTTGCATGAGAATTCTTTAGGAAAAGTATGATGGAACCATTACGGAGATGAAGGAGGAAACGATCTGTGAGAACGAGTAAAATACAAAATAAAATAGCTTTGCTTCACATTATGCTGTCCCATTCAGTGGGCTGTCTTTTTATTTTATTGGTGGTTTTTGTCGCTGTGCAAAAACTTGTTAGTTTGATGTAGTCCCATTTGTTTTTTTTTTCTTTTGTTTCCCTTGCCCAAGGAGACATATCAAAAACAACATTGCTACTATAAATGTCCAAGATTTTACTGCACATTTTCTTTTAGGATTTCTATGGTTTTGAGTCTTACATTTAAGTCTTTAATCCATTTTAAGTTTATTCTTGTGTGTGGTATAAGATGGTGGCCTAGTTTCACTTTTTTGCACATATCTGTCCAGTTTTCTCAGCACCACTTACTGAATAGACTATCTTTACCCCCATTGTGTGTTTTTGCCTCCTTTGTAAAAGGTTAATTGACTATAAAGATGTAGATTTATTTTTGTTTTTATGCCAGTATCATGCTGTTTTGTTTTGTTTGTTTGTTGCACTATGGCCTTGTAGTATAGTATGATATCAGGTAGAGTGCTTCCCCCAACTTTGTTCCTCTGTCTCAAGATCGTGGAGGATATGTGGGGCTTTTTTTTAGTTCCCCATAAATTTTTGGAATATTTGTTCTTGTTCTGTGAAATATGCCATTGGTATCATGATAGGAATTGTGTTCAATCTATAGATTGATTTGTGAAGTTTGGACATTTTAATATGTTAATTCTTCCTGTCCATGAACATGGTACGTGCTTCCCCTTACTTGCATCTACTTCAATTTCATTTTTAGTGTCTTATAATTTTCCAAGTACAGGTATTTTTCAACCTGGGTTAAATGTATTTCTAGGTATTTTACTTTATTTTTGCTGCAATTATAAATTGGATTGTTTTCTTAGTTTCCCTCTCTGCAAGTTCATTACTGGTGTATAAAAATACAACTGATTTCTGGATATTTATTTTGTATCCTGCTGCTTTACTGAATTCATTTATCAGTTCTAATAATTTTTAATGGAATCTTTAGGGTTCCCTCTATTTAGTATCTTGTCATTTGCAAATAATTAGTTTTACTTCTTCCTTTCCAGTTTAGATGACTTTTATTTCTTCTTGTCTCATTGCTGTGGCTAGGACTTCCAGTACTATGTTGAATAAGACTAGTGAAAGTGTACATCCCTGTCTTGTTCCTGATGTTAAGGAAAATGCCTTTCGATTTCCCTTAAAAGTATGATGTTAGATGTAGGTTTGTCATAGTTGGCTTTTATTATGTTGAGGTGTGTTTTCTCTATTCCTACTTTACTGGGAGGTTTTTTTTTTTTTTTTTTTTTTTTTTTTTTTTTTTTTTTTTTTTTTTTTTTTTTTTTTTTTTTTTTTTTTTTTTTTTTTTGTTTGTTTTTTTTTTTTTTTTTTTTTTTAATTACAAATGGGTGCTGCTTTTTATCAAATGCTTTGCTGCATCTATTGATATGGTTAAATGATTTTAATTTTCTTTATGTGATGTATCACATTAATTGATTTGTAGACACTATACCAACCTTGCATCCCTGGAATAAATCTCACTTGATCATGATGTTTGTTTGACCTTTTTAATGTATTGCTGGATTTGGTTTGTTAATATTTTGTTGAGGATTCTTGAATTTATGTTCATCAGGGATATTGGCCTATAATTTTCTTTCTTTGTAGTGTCTTTTTCTGGTTTTCAAATTAGGGTAATGCTGTCCTTGCAAAATGAGCTGAGAAGTCTTCTCTCGAGTTTTTTGGAATAGCTTTAGAAAGATAGGTGTTAGTTCTCTTTGAATGTTTGGTAAAATTCACCTGTGAAGCTATCTAGTTCCAGAATTTTGTTTATTGGGAGTTATTTTTTAAAATTACTGCTTTAATTTCATTAGTTGTAATTCATCTAGTCAGACTTTCTGATTCTTTCTGATTAAGGTTTTGAAGACTGTATATTTTTAGTAATTTATCTACTTCAAGCAGATTATTTGGTTTATTGGTGTATAGTTTGTAATATTTTCTTTAGTCCTTGTTTTTTAAACCTCACCTGAGGACACATTTCCACTGATTTTAGAGAGACTAGAAGGGATAGAGAGACAGAAAGAGAGAGAGAGAGAGAGAGAGAGAGACCTATCAGTTGCCTCCTGCACATGACCCAGCCAAGTATCAAACTCTCAAACAACATATGTACCCTGACCAGGAATCAAACTATTGAACTGGCAACCTTTTGGTGCATGGAATGGTGCTCCAACCAACTGGCTCACCAGGGCGCTTACAATCATTTTTATTTGTGGTGTCAGTTATTACTTTTCTTCTTCCATTTCTGATTTTATTTGAGTTTTTGTTGTTGTTGTTTCATTAGTAAATCCAGTTAATGGCTTGTCAATCTTATTTATCTTTTCAAAGAACCAGCTCTTGGTTTCATTAGTCTTTTTAATTGTTTTTTTAAAGATTTTATTTATTTATTTTTAGAGAGAGGAGAAGGGAAGGAGAGAGGGAATGAAACATCAATGTGTTGTTGCCTCTCGCACTCTGCTACTGTGGACCTGGCCTGCATCCCAGGCATGTGCCTTGGCTGGGAATTGAACTGGTGACGCTTTGGTTCACAGGCCCACGCTCAATCCACTGAGCTACACCAGCCAGGGCTAATTTTTTTTTTTTTTTAGACTCTATTTCTTTTCTTTTTGCCATGATCTTTATTATTTCGTTTCTTCTACTCACTTTGGTTTTTGTTTGTTGTTATGTTTTAGTACATTTGAGTGTAAAACTACATTGTTTATTTAAGATTTTTCTTGTTTTTTTTAAGGTAGGTCTGTAATGCTATGAATGCCCTTCTCAGGACTGCTTTTGCTATGTCCCATTGATTTTGGGTTGTGTTCTCATTTTCATTTGTCAATGTATCTTTTGATTTATTCCTTGATCGCATTGTTAACCCATTCATTTTTTAGTAATGTGTTATTTAGCTTCCATGTTTTTGTGTATTTTCCAGTTTTATTCTTGTGATTTCTAGTTTTTAATACCATTATATTGAAAGAATATGCTTGACATGATTTCAGTCTTCTTAAATTTATTGAGACTTATTTTGTGTCTTAACATGGTCAGTCCTAGAAAGTGTTTCATGTGCCCTTGAAAAGAATGTACATTCTGCTGCTTTAGGGTGAAAAGCTCTGAAGATATCAATTAAATTTGTTTACTGTATCATTTAAAGCCACTGTATGCTTGTCAATTCTTTGTCTGGAAGACCTATTCATTGATGTCATAGTGTGTTAAAATCTCTTACTATGACTGTTTCTGCCAGTCCTTCTCATTATATTCATCAAAATTTGCTTTGTATAATTAGGTGCTCATATGTTGGATGCATAAATGTTTATAGGGCTTATATCCTGTACTTTGATTGCTGCCTTCATTATGTAGTGTCCTTCCTTGTCATTTATTATATTCTTTGTTTTAAAAAACTACTTTGTCAAATATAAGTATTGCTACCTTATCTTTTGGTTCATTTTTATTTGCATGAAATATCTTTCTTATTTCTTAACTTTTAGTGTATGTTTGTCTTTCTTTTTTTTTCTTTCACGCTGTTCACTTGTTTTAAAAATTTTATTGTTGTTCCAGTACAGTTGTCTACCTTTCCCTGCCACCTCCCCCACATACCCCAGACATCCCTACCTTCCTCCCCTGCTTCCACCCATCTTGGTTTTATCCATATGTCCTTTATAATTGTTTCTGAAGATCCTTTACCCTTTCCCCCACCATTATCACCTCCCATCTCCACTCTGGTTACGGTCCATTTGTTCTTAATTTCAATGTCTCTGGTTCTATTTCACTTGCTTGTTTTGTTGATTAGGTTCCACTTATAGGTGAAATCATATGGTATTTGTCTTTCACCACCTGGATTATTTCACTTAGCATAATGCTCTCCAGTTCCATCCATGCCAACACAAAGAGCAGGAGCTCCTTTCTCTTGGCTGCATAGTATTCCATTCTGTTAATGTACCATAGTTTCTTGATCCATTCATTTACTTATGGGCACCTCAGTTGCTTCCAGCACTTGGCTGTTGTAAATTGTGCTGCAATGAACATTGGACTATGTGTGAACTATTTCACTGTTGGTGGGATTGCGGACTGATGCAGGCACTCTGGGAAACAATATGGAATTTCCTCAAAAATCTGAAAATGGAGTTGCGTTTTGACCCAGCAATTCCACTGCTGGGATTATACCTTAAGAGTCCTGAAACACTAATTCAAAAGAACCTGTGCACCCCAATGTTCATAGCAGCACAAATTTACAATAGCCAAGTACTAGAAGCAGCCTAGGTGCCCATCAGTAAATGAGTAGGTCAATAAACTATGGTACATTAACACAATGGAATACTGCACAGCAGAAAGAAAGAAGGAGCTCCTACCCTTCGCGACAACATGGATGGAACTGGAGAGCATTATGCTAAGTGAAATAAGCCAAGTGGTGAAAGACAAATACCATATGATCTCACCTGTAAGTGAAACCTAATCAACAAAGCAAACAAGTGAGCAAAATGTAACCATAGACTTTGAAATAAAAAATGAACTGACAGTAATCAAAGGGGAGGAGGAAGGGGGATTACAGGGGAAATAAGAATAAGGGCCATCAAGGAATGTTATAAAGGATCCATGGACAAAGCCAAAGGGACATAGGATTGAGGGTGGGAGGTGGGCATGGGAGGAGTGGGGTAGAGTGGTAAATGGAGACAACTGTAATTTTTTTTCATTAAATACTTTTGAATTTTATTGTTCAAATACAGTTTTCTGCCTTTTCCTCCCACCCCTCCCCACCACCCCAGCCATCCCCACTCTCCTATTTCCACCCTCCCTTGTTTTTGTCCATGTGTGCTTTATAGTTGTTCCTGTAAACCCTTCACCCTTTTCCCCCCATTATCCCCTCCCCTCTCCTCTCTAAAAAAAAGGAAATGTGCTTGGATTGAATCAAAATAATTTACATATTTTATATATATATACACCACACATCAACTTAACCAATAACTATTATATAATATAGTTAGATTTGGTCAAGGAGAAAAAAAGGTAATTTTTTTTTTGCTTTAAACAAAATATTATTACACTGAATATTTTTATTACTTAGGATATTTTAACTGCTGAAATGAAACTGATCATTTAAGTTTCAAAAAGCCCTGGCTGATGTGGCTCAGTGGGTTGAGCGCCGGCCTAGAAACCAAAGGGTTGCTGGTTTGATTTCCAGTCAGGGCACATCCCTGGGTTGCAGGCCAGTTCCCCAGTTGGGGGTGTTAGAGGCAACCACACACTGATGTTTCTCTCCCTCTCTTTCTCCCTCCCTTCCCCACTCTCTAAAAATAAATAAATAAAAATCTTTAAAAAATAAAAGTTTCAAAGAAACTTTTATCTAAAAATGATTGAAGCTCTGACAGGTGTTGCTCTTTGGGTTGGGTGTCAACCTGCAATCTGAAAGGTCACCAGTTCAATTTCCAGTCAGGAAAAATGCATGGCTTGCGGCCAGGTCCTGGTTGGGGTTGAGCAAGAGACAACCATTCGATGTTTCTCTTCCTCTCTTTCTTCTTCCCTTTCCCTTTCTAAAAATAAGTAAATAAAATTTAAAAAATAATTAAAGTGACTGAAGACATTGAATTCATCCAAGAGTTCATCTAGGAGAAGAGAAAAAATAACTTCATCCACAGAGAAATATTGCAAGTGCAGTTATGGGAGAAAATGAAGTATCCTCTCTATTTTATTCTATGAAGTCCTATTAATTTCAGCTTTCTGATTGTATGATTCTACAATCCTATCACTCATTAATAATGATAATCTTACCTCCTCTTTTCCAGTGATTATTGTTCCTATAGTTATTTTACTTACATAACTGAGACAGGATGAGCATCTCCTAAACAGATAAGAATGCTCTTCATTTGCCTCTTAAAACCTCTCCTAGATAAGTTTAAGATTCCCTTCAGGCACTCCCCACAGAGCTCCACTCTGCAAACCTGGAAAGCGGAGATAATCTACACAGCACCTGCATGAAAAATCCAGCCCTGTATGAGCCAAAACCCAGCGGTAATTCAAGGAGTCATATTTTTCAGTAGTGTTTTCCCTTGATGCATCAAGCTTCCTATTTTTCTCTTTTCCCTCCACCTTATTTTTAGTAAACTTTTTATTTAAAAAAATCGGTTTCACATCCTCTCTTAATTTCTATCTTGGGGATTGAGGGAGAACCCCTTCGCTGGTGACATAACTGCTATAACACTGTATTAGCAAGGGCACAGTTAATAGCCAAGATGTGAAGTATTGAAATCCCAACACCTGGTAACCCAGTAACCCACAAACACAGTACTTATGGAACATGTTGATGTAAGAAACAGACCTGTAGAGAATTTTTATGGATATATTGGATCCAAATTGTTGACAACTGCAGGAATCCAAAATCTCAACAGATTTAGAAAATGCTCCCAAGAATGGCAGTTTTGCAGCTTATTTTACACATTAGAATAAAAGTAGGAGACATAAGGAGGGATTCATAAAATCCACTGGTAAAAGATTAAGGGAATGGGAAAAAGCAAAGCGGGTAAATCTCTGGGTTTGCAAAAGAAATAAAGCAAAAAGACGCATACTTCTTTTACATTGGTGGGTGTAAAATAGTTAATAATTAACGGCACATGAAGGTGATATTTGGAGAACAAGAAAACAATGAGGGTTCTATGGTCTTATGTTATGGTGCAGCAGTTGTGTCCTGAGGGTGAGACAGAATAAGAAGCTAGAAAAATTCCTTGACTTATGCAATAAAGAAAACTGAGACAAAATAATTAAACATGGCCAAAAAAATCTGAGCAATTTACAGCCAGCTAATGAATCACAAGGTTTTATCTTTCCTAACCAAGGACACTTAGGAGCAAGTGGTTGGCCCATTCAGACCATTTCAGGGCAGACTAGCCTCCACCCTGTTCCCTCTTCGATGATATTCTTTAAAAATGAAACTAACCACAAAATAACCCTGACTCCCTATACCCACATTTTGATGAATCAACATATTGAAGGACACAGGTGGAAAGTTAATGACTATTATTTTAAGACCCTCCTCACTAATACTTCCCCTAGGAATGTCACTGGCTAAGACAAAAAACCTCAAAACAAAGAACCCACAGTAAGCTCCTTCTAGAGCAGACGAACAGCTTTCTTCCTTAGGTGTATCTCTGCTCCCTCCTAAGTTCTAAAGACCCCCATGAAACCTGCAACCAGGGGAGCAGTGGGCAGTAGCAACTTATCCCAGGCTAACCCTCTGAACCTGCCTCCAAGGCCCCCTTTTTCTCTGACTTAACAGTAAGCTAACAGCCTTGGCTTACTTCTGTCACTGTGACTTACTTCTCAGTGAGTTCACACAGCCCAACATGTCCCACTTCTTTTCTATAACATTTCTAAAAAGGCAAGGAGCCCTGCCTAGGCTCTCTCCTGTTGCTTCTCTACCTTATGCCCTTCTTTTGTTTCACTGTTCGCAGTTTTAATAAATACACTCTCAAAATCACTTGGGTTTGTGTTGTGAAAACTTTCCTGCACAAAGTCAGAACACACACACTACCGGCTGGCCTGAGACAGACCCACTCAAGTCCCAGTCTCTGGTCAGAAGCAGTCTGGGAAAAAAGATTACTTGGACATTTAAAAGGTATGCTACTGTTACCAAACAGCAAGTGGGGTCCTGCTGCCCACCTCCACCCGCTAAGCAAGATTCCAGAGTCAAAGTTTTGGTGATAAAACAAAGCAGTCTTTATTCAGAAGCCTCACAATTTTAAAATAACAGCTTTCCACAAGTATTAGTCACTTAAACCTAACTATTAAGGCTGAACTTTAACAACTGAGTTCTCCTAGGATTTCCCCATTAGTTTTAATTATCTTATTTTTGTAGGGTTAGTTCACAAACTAAAACAACATAAGATACAAAAGCTAAACAATATTGGCAGAATGGCAGGCATCTGCCTCTAGAACACTCACAGAAGAATAACCCTGCCACCATTTGCCAGGCCAGCCTGATCCTAGGCTGCTCCTGGAGTTCCTTCCCATCCAAAATAGTGTCCACTGGGAAACTCAGGCAGCTGCAGCATGATCATCAAGGCATCCACAAGGAAGAAGAAAGAGAGCCGGTGAGGCCTCTGAGAGCCTGAGTGCTCTTTTTTTATTTCAAATCCTCTATGCCATAATTCTCTGTATCACTACCTTAGTTGCAAAAAAGACAATGAAGAGGATCACTAAAAGACTGACCTTTGTCAAGGAGGCTACAGGCCTAGGACCTGACTACCTGCTATGAACCACATTTAGTTAGGAATTTTATGTTCAGTAAATGTCAACGTAAGAAATGGTTAGCCCTGATCGGCATGGCTCAGTAGGCTGTGCATTGCCCAGCAAAGTGAATGGTCACCAGTTCAATTCCCAGTCAGGGCACATGCCTGGATGGCAGGCCAGGTCCCTGGCTGGGGGCATGCAAGAGGCAATTGATAGATGTTTCTTTTGCATATTCATGTTTCTCTCCCTCTCTTTCTCTACCTCCTCCCCTTTGTCTAAAAATAAATTAATAAAATACGTTTTTTAAATGTTCAAACCTGTAGAGAATTTTTATGAGTTTATTTGAGCCAAACTGATGACAATTGCCAGAAGCAAAAATCCCAATGATTGAGCAAATGCTCCAGAAAATGGCTATTTTACCAGTTTGTTTTTTTTATTGATTATGCTATTACAGTTGTCCCATTTCCCCCTTCATTCCCCTCCACCCTGCTCACCCCCTCCCACCCACATTCCCCCCTTTAGTTCATGTCCATGTGTCATAAGTTCTTTAGCTTCTACATTTCCCACACTATTCTTGCCCTCCTCCATTTTCTACCTACCATCTCTGCTACTTATTCTCTGCACCTTTTCCCCCTCGCTCCTCCTCCCACTCCCCTGTTGCTAACCCTCCATGTGATCTCCATTTCTGTGGTTCTGTTCCTGTTCTATTGTTTGCTTAGTTTGCTTTTGTTGTAGGTCTGGTTGTTAATAACTGTGAGTTTGCTGTCTTTTTACTATCATATTTTTTTATCTTCTTTTTCTTAGATAAGTCCCTTTAACATTTCATATAATAAGGGCTTGGTGATGATGAACTCCTTTAACTTGACCTTATCTGGGAACCACTTTATCTTCCCTTCCATTTTAAATGAAAGCTTTGCTGGATAGAGCAATCTTGGGTGTAGGTCCTTGACTTTCATGACTTGGAATACTTCTTTCCAGCCCCTTCTTGCCTGTAAGGTCCCTTTTGAGAAATCAGCTGACAGCCTGATGGGAACTCCTTTGTAAGTGACTGCCACCTTATCTCTTGCTGCTTCTAGAATTCTCTGCATCATTTTAATCTTGGTTAATGTAATTATGATGTGCCTTGGTGTGTTCCTCCTTGGGTCCAATTTCTTTGGGACTCTCTGAGCTTCCTGGACTTCCTGGAAGTCTATTTCCTTTGCCAGATTGGGGAAGTTCTCCTTTATTATTTGTTCAAATAGGTTTTCCACTTGTTGCTCTTCCTCTTCCCCTTCTGGTACCCCTATAATTCAGATGTTGGGATGTTTAAAGATGTCCTGTAGGTTCCTAAGCCTCTCCTCATTTTTTTGAATTCTTGTTTCTTCATTCTTTTCAGTTTGTTTGGTTGTTTCTTTCTTCCTTCTGGTCCACTCCATTGATTTGAGTTCCAGTTTTCTTCCCATCACTATTGGTTCCCTGTGCATTTTCCTTCATTTCACTTATTGTAGCCTTCATTTGTTCATCTAATTTGTGAGCAAAATCAACCAATTCTGTGAGCATCCTGATCACCAGTGCTTTGAACTGTACATCTGACAGGTTGGCTATCTCTTGGTCACTTAGATGTATTGGCTCTGGGGCTTTGATCTATTCTTCCATTTGAGCCATATATATATATATATATATATATATATATATATATATATATATATATATATGTCTGGTTGTGGCTGTTACATAGTGAGGTGTGGAGCCTTAGGTGTTCACCAAGGTGGGGCAACCCAGTCTCTGGGTTGTGACACTGTATGTGGGGGCGGGGTCAGACAGGGAACAATGGCGCTTGCTCCTCTCTCTGGTATTTCAGTCCCTTCCACTGCTTCCCACAAGCAAATTGGGCCCTTCTGGTGCTGATTCCCGGGTAGGTGAGTGGGTTTGTATACGTTCTAGGACCCTGTGGGTCTCTCCAATGAACTCTCCTGTGAGGCTGGGAGTCTCCCAGCACCTCAGCCCCCATAAGTGTTTTCAATTGGTGCTTTTAGGCTTTATTTCCCAGCACTGGGGCCCTGGGTTGCTCAGTCTGTCTCGCTGCCTGTTTCTGCCTGGTTTATCTGCGCGCGAATGTGGGACCACCTGGTCAGCCAGCCACCTTGCGCGCCCAGGGTCTGACAGCTGCTGCCTGCGCACCTGGAACTGCCAACCATCACTTTCTCCTGCCACAACCCCTCTCCACTGGCTACCTCTTGCCTGTCTGGATGAATGGTTGTCAGGCTTCCTTACAGTTCAATTTTCTATCAGATCTGGTTGGGTTTTTGTTTCTAAATTTTTGTTGTCCTTAATTTTGGTTGTGTGAGGAGGCACCGGTGTGTCTACCTATGCCTCCATCTTGGCCGGAAGTCCCTATGTTACCAGTTTTTTAATACATCAGAATCAAACTAAGACCTAAGAGGGTTAACATGAATTTCATTGGTTAGATTCCAGAGGTGGGAGAGAAAAAAAGCAAGAAAATCTCTAGGGTTGGATAAAAGGTAAAATAAATAGACACATGCTTCTTTACATAGGTAGGTATAGGATAGCTAACAGTCAACAGTTAACATGATAACAATAACAATGAGGGAGCTTTTGGGTCTCTGCTTTCCTGTGGTGATTGTGCTCTGAGGGGTCTAGAAAAAAGGAAGTTATTTTGACATTCCAAAGGTATGTTATCATAGATTTAAAAAAAAAAACAACCAGGCTCAGTTAAGGTAAAGACTGACCTCTGTCAGATAAAATACTGGCTTAGGACATGATAACCATGAACTGCTTTTATTTAGAATGTTTTAATTTTAGACCATCCTATGTGGTTACTTGAAGTCTTTGCATATGTAAGGCCACCATGCAGGCCTCCCCTGAATTTGTCATGTTTAGTGGCCCCTTTTTCACCAGAAAAAGCAAGAACCGGCAGTGTCAGCTATCAAAAGCTTCCCAGAAATCACACACAATGGGGCTGTAGAGGAGGGAAAATTTTACCTCTAGCCACCTTAGGTTCTCAGCTGTGGCTCCTTAACAAAAAGACAGATTAGCAGGGGAAAACAATTTATTAATGCAAAGCACACATAATATGTGAGAAGCCTTCTCAAGACTAACTCAAAGTGGTGCCTTTGAACTCTAGTTTATATAGCATTTCCAATAGAAAAACCAATAAATCTGTAGAGAAATGGTAGAATAAAGAAATGCAGTTTCATGCTTCTAAGGGTTTTATTAGATATTGTTGCAATTGTATTCTAAATATTTATTAATGGCTTAGCTTCTATATATCTTATTAAAATCAAAATTGATCTGGCCACTTCTTGTTCCTAGGAATGGTTTATAGGAAACTCCTTTACAATGCTGATTTAATTTGGATTTCAGATGGATCTTTGAAAGGTAAACAAGAATGTTACCAAGCTGAATATGATATAATGTCCATGGTGGACATAACAAAATTCTTATTTACTGGACTAAGATCTGCCCAGCAGGCCTGCTTATTTTGTCCTGGGCTTGGCAATTGACCAAATGTGAAGTAGGTAATTTTACACTGATAGTCGCTATGCATTTGGTGTAGCTCATGACTTTGGGATTATGAAATTGTAAAGGGCGGGGGGGTCTGGCCAAATTGTGGGAGAGTAGGGAGGAACCCCTATCTAGCATGAGAAGCTGCCCCCCCCACACCAGGAGAAGGCACAGGGTGGGGAGAAACACCAAGGCAGGGGATTGAAACAGCCACAGAAGGCAGGAGGAGGCTGCCAGAGGCAACTGTAAACAAACCAGTATTTGTTGCCCTGGCAACAGAGTAGCTCAGCGCAATTCAGCAGGGGAGGGGCTACAGGAGGAGGCAACCTAAGATAACAGTAAACAGCCTGTGTAGCCCCAGCAGCCCAGCAGCTTGTGACCCAGGTGGAGGGAGCTTGTACTGAGACTGCATGGGGCCAAAAAGGTCAAAATACAACTGTATGGTGGAGGTCAGCAAGCCACAGCAGGAGCTGGATGCCCAGCGCCAGGTCAAGAAGCTGCACCTGTGCATGGCTGGGAACCTTCTGCCCCTTCCACAAAATGGCAGCCAGAAGAAGAGCAAAAACAGATGTGACAAACGTGGCCAACATTAGTCCACATTGGTTGAAAAACTGGACACTCCCATAGTGTGTGGGATTTTGAGAGGGGCCTTTAAATCAGAATATGCACAGAAACCTCTCTCTTTCTTGCCTCAGGACTCTGGTTGGGGAGTGCTGTGGGACCAGGAGATGCCAAGCATTCTTGGGGTTAGGCCTCCCATGGTTGAAAGGCAGCTCGCAGGGTGGGGGGAGTCCCACTCCAGGATGTGCATTGCTGAGCACCAGCCTTTGGGATACTAAAACACACCACATGGATCCTGGTCTTCTCCCATTCTCTTGCCCTGAAAGCAGCACATGGAAGTGTGAGCTGGGAAAGTTGCTTGGCCCCAGGGGTACAGGCAGCCTCAGCCTCCAAGACCCCATGGATGGAGCTTCCCCTGCACGACCATCTGGAGTGATCTGGCAGTGCACTCTAGACCCCAAGAAACAGAGTGACTGCACAAGGTGATGGTAATGCTAAAACCCACAAATTTGCACCAAGGACAGATAAGGAATGACGGGGAACCTTTGGGCATGGGTTTGGACTTTAGTCTTTCTAGGCACATGAGAATTTCTGTGCTTTGCAGAAGAGGTTGGATTGGAGAAGGAATGCTCTCAGCCCCCTCCTCTCAAACTGGGTACCCCTTTAATCAAAACCTCTTTCCTTCCCCATAAATCTTTGTGTTATGCTTGTACATGGCAGAAAGCACTGGACCCTAGGCTATCTGGTTACAGAAGCAGCAAGGCTTCTTAACTTCCTTAGGGCAGCCCATGGAAACATGGAAAAGTAGTTGCAGAATCATTAGATTCCATGCAGGAACCAAAACAAGGGGCAATTATCAAAATTCCAGGGCATTCTAAAGGAAATAATTTCACCAATACCGCAACTACGCAGGTGGCACTGAACAGACAAGTTATCCAGGCCCCCAAAATGTTCTTTGCTTTCTAGTAAATCAATAAAAGATTATCTTTTATAGTTCTGATGAACTACTGCACAGGAAAAAAGACCATAGCAACAAAAGTGGGAAGCTTTGTTCCAGGCAAACAGATATGGCTTGGACCCAATCAGAAATCAATCTTACCTATAGGAGCTTAATTACCTATACTGTACTTTAACAGTACATGAACTAAAATAGAGTCCTAAAAGATAATTTCATGGAGTAAACAATATTACTGGAAAACTTCTACTGTAGCTCATAAAGTGTATAGCAAATGTTCTATCTGTCTGAAATATAGCCCAGAAAAACTATTCCATGGGTCTCAGGGACATTTCCTACTTCCTTTAGATCCATTTGAGGTATGGTGATTGGATTTTTTATTTTTAAAGATTTTATTCATTTATTTTTAGAGACAGGGAAGGGAAGGAGAAAAAGGAAGAGAAACATCAATGTGTGGTTTCCTCTCGCATACCCTCTACTGGGGACCTGGCCAGCAACCCAGGCTTGTGCCCTGAGTGGGAATCAAGCAGCAACCCCTTTGGTTCTCAGCCGGTGCTCAGTCCACTGAGCTGCAACAGCCAGGGTTGATGATTAGATTTTATACAAATGCCACCATCTCAAAAATACCGAAAAATATATTTAGTCATGATTTTGTTCTTGTTGAGGCATTCCCTTGCAGGAAAGTAACAATTTTAATGGTAGGTAATTTTTAAAAAATCATTAATTAATTCCCAGTTGGGGAATTCCCTCTGAGTTGGTGACTGAGGGACTCCTTTTACTAAATAATGCCATCCATTTGTAATATTTGACCTGTTGTATAGATTTTTCAATGTGTGCCTATCAACCCCAGTGCTCTGGATTGGTAAAACATACAAATGATACAATTAAAACTCAACTAGGTAAATTTTCAGAAGTTTTTAGTCTTTTGGCCCAAAACTTTCCTTACAGTACTACTGAACCTCAAATCTATAGTAAACATAGCCTTTCTCCTTACGAAAATAGTCAGCAGCCACCCTACGAATCTAGATGAAGGAATGTATGAATCAACTTTACTAAAAGGAGACATTCTGCATTATATTAAGGTAAGGGCTCATTAACCAGCTTATAGGGACCAATAAATTAGTGACGTTTCACAGTGCACTCCCAGAAAACAAAGACTTCAAAGACTACAAGTTACAACCAGGAGACTTTTGTCCACTGGAAAAGGTATTAATTAAAGACACTTTCTCCAACATTGTTGGAAGAGACCTTTTCAGGGGGCCTAAACTCAAATGGACATCTGCCCCAGTCTCTGACACTTGTCTCCACCTACAAGGGAAATCAAAGACTCCCAAGGATGAGAAGCCGCTGACCCCAGAGGTAGACAGCTATCTCAAAACATCAACAAGGCCTGTATACCTACAAATTAAGGTTAAACTTTATGTATTTGATTGTCTTTACCTATCTGCTAATATTAATCAATAATAACTATACTTGTTCTTTAGACTTTTCTCAACCTTGTGAATATAGCCCAACTGTTAATTGCTGAAGGTGTATAAAATAATTTTTTAAAAGATCTTTCTTTATTTATTTTAGACAGAGGGGAAGGGAAGGAGAAAGAGAGGGAGAGAAACATCAACGTGTGGTTGCCTCTCCTGAGCCCCCAGCTGGGGACCTGGCCCGCAACCCACGCATGTGCCCTGATTGGGAATTGAACTTGTGACCAGCAACCCAGTTTGGTTTGCAGGCTGGTGCTCAACCCACTGAGCCATACCAGCTAGGGCTAAAATAATTTTTTAATAATACTCTTTTTGCCCTGGCTGGTGTGGCTCAGTGGATTGAGTGCCAGCCTGCGAACCAGAGGGTTGCCAGTTCGATTCCCAGTCAGGGCACATGCCTGGGTTGCAGACCAGATCCCCAGTATGGAGCACGTGAGAGGCAACCACACATTGATGTTTCTCTCCCTCTCTATCTCCCTTCCTTCCCCTCTGTCTAAAATAAATAAATGAATAATTTTTTAAAATACTCTCTTTATAGTTTCCATTTTGAAATTTAGGAAAAAATGCTGTTCCAAAAGGAAGGAAAAGATGTGTATATTTTTAGAAGTTCAAAGGAGGTAATTGTACTGGATGTGCTTACCCCCTAACCCAACAAAGACTACTAACCATATTAATTCAGATAGAAGCTGAAATGGCTATCATAACATAGCAAACTATAACTGTTGCTGAGACACAGAAAATTTTATTTATAATACTCTTCCTGTTCTCCTGGCCTGTGGAATTTTTTGATATTAATTGTAATTTAAAGTATTGTGTTTTACAGCCTTGACCCTGATTAAAAACTTATGGTTACAGTTTCCAATTTCACAACAATTGGAAATCAAATTAATAAGAGCATTTGAGTGCTTCCAGTGGGAATTAAATGGGCCATAGTAAACAAAAACCCATCTCATGGTCAGATTAGGAAAACTAAAAAGGTGTATGCTATGCCCTCAAACTATAAGTGAATATTATACTAGATGCAAAATATAGAAAATTAAGACACAAGAAAACCTGAATCGTGATAGCTTATAGATTGGAAAATGATCCAGAGTGTTTTTCTTAATAAAGGCCCTTAAGAACTGACGGCCTCCTATTCACCTGCCTTTTTTTTAAATTAATAATAATTTGACCTTAAATGCCATCTAAAGTTACTGTCTTACTCCATCCCCAGTGGTTCATCATTCAGCAAGACAAACTGACTCTGAGACTCCCTAGGAATGGGCCTTCCTAGCACCTTGGGACCTAATTATCCAACCAAAAGGTTGGACATTAATGCATCCTTTGTATTAATTTATGACCAAAAGCAGGATGTGTGGAAGAAAATAGGTCACATACTAAACCTGACAAGGTCAGGGGAGGCCTGTGTGGCAGCCTTACAAACTCTGAGACCTAAAGTAACCACATAGTATAGTCTGAGATTAAAACTTATTAACTAAAATCAGTTTACAGCATGTAGTCATGTCCTAGCCTGGCATTTTTCCCTAACAAAGGTGAAACTTTACTTTACTTTTACTTTTACTTTACTTTTTTACTTTAACTGAGCCTTTCTGTTGTCTTTTTATATCTATGATGACATACCTTTGGAATGTCAGATTTCCTTTTTCCAGACCCCTCAAAGTACAGACATGGCATCAGAGGGTGACCATAAATCCCCTCATTGTTACTGTCATCAGTTCATTCTTAAGGGTTAACAATCTTGTACCCACCTGTAAAAGTACATGTCTATCATTTTACCTTTCATCCAATCCCAGATGTTTCCCAGTTTGCTTTCTCCCACCTCCCTAATCTATCACTAATGGATTTCACCCAACCCCCTTCTGCCTCCTTTTTTGATGGTAATGCATGAAATAAATGGCTAAACTGCCATTCTCTGGAGCATTTCTCAGTTCATTGAGATTTTGCTTCATGACAATTGTCAGTTTGGCTCAAAATAACTCACCAAAAATTCTCTGCAGGTTCGAATGTTTCTTAGTTGACACCACAAACCTCACAGTCCCCAATGAACCAAAAATGTCAGTCTGCCTTTATCTCCAACAACCATCACTGGCGCCATCCCAGTCGGGCATCAAATGAATGGCACACAGGGAGGTAAGAGCTTCAAGCACGAAAATACAACCCTGTCTTAAAACACACATGCGGGCAAAAGGGTACTACGCCAGTCCCTCAGCTAAGTCCACAGGGAACAAGCTACCAGTGCTGAGGTGTTAGAGCCAGGGTCACATCGCAAGCCTAAAAGATCTGGACATCAGGTCCCAATCGCGGAATCTGGTTCCAGCCTCATCATACAGGCTCCTCTTTCCTCCACTGCTCCCCCAAGCCCCGTCCTCCGAGCATCCCAACCCCTCAGGGGATGCGACCCAAGAACCTCCAGGTTCTCCAGAAGATCCTTGCATTAGCCAGCCCTCCCCCACTTAACGCGCCTGCGCATTCTGGACAGGAAAAAAAAAAAGCAACTCCCAGGAACCTCAATTCTTGGCTCTTGGGGACACGGAGTCAGGAACTCAGTGAAAAAAGCCGTAATGTAATAGCTTTTCTGATTTTTTTTTCCCCCACTCAGTTCTGATAGGGGAGCACGCTGGGATTATCGTCAATAGCACCGGTCACTCACCGGGTGACTTTTTCAGGCCGGTGTAAAAAGAACTGGACATCCTGACTTTTCTGGCACCCGCTTCTCTACCGTGTCTGCCTGGCCTGGTCGGAATCAGGAGGACGGGTGGGGGTCATGCCCCTTTCTCCCATGCCCCTGTGCACTCCGACAGAGGCAGGTGAGTTCCAGAATCCCGCGGCCGGACTTGAGTGCTGGGCTTTCCTCGGAGCCAGGTGTGGCCTGAGATCGGTAAGCCAGGCTCGGTTGTGGTCGACGCTTTTCTGAAGACAGCCAGCGCAGCACTGGCAAGTCTTTGCAGGCTCCGGGCGGTGGGGGCGGGGCGGGGGGGGTTGTCCTGGAGCCTGCCTTTCCTCCAGACTGAGGGTCTGCTGCAGTTCTGAGGCCAGGAGAGCGCGGGGTCCGTTTCCTGCGGTGGTAACGACGCTCAGCCGGGTTTGTGTGCGCGTCCTGTTGTGCAGTATGAGATTCTGAGGCTCTGCTCACCTCCATAAACACTTCATTACCTAGGCCCGGCTGTAAGAGAAGGCTGGAGAGGGGAGGTGGAACTCCGTAATGAAGATCCTCAGCAGAATTTTGGAATTGGGTTTTGGGCGGGCCTCTGGGAGGATCGGCTGGATCGAGGTGGTGAGCCACCCTCGCAGGGGGGTGGGGGGTACCGAGGACAATCGCGGTGTTTGGACCATGGCACACTCTGCTAAGAACTCGGATACCCGAGACGGCTGACCTTCTTCTCCGCCCCTCTCTTGTTTCCTTTTGTGCGTACAGGTAGCGAGGATCGAGGGGACATGAAAAGTCGGTTTTCTTTGACCAAGTCAAGAAAATCCTGGGATGTAATGAACCTTGTTTGCCTCCCCAGTTTTGCTGGTCTCCAGAGAAGGCCTTTTGAAGTGAAACGAATGGGCGCTGCACCTCCGAAAGCCAGGTTCTATGTGATCATGTGCTGCTGCTTTGTTTCTGTGAACAGCATTTGATTTTCAGGAAGCAGGACTTTTTCATTTCCTTCCCCTGAAATGCCCTGATTAAGAATTATCTCTTGGATTTGGGTCCTAGAATTTCCCTTGTAGTCAATGGCAGGGACCTAAGTAATGGATTCCTTTTTCTATTGTTCACCTACTTCCTTTGTACAGTTAGTTAACCATGTGAGGTATATTCAGTTGCTCTGAGCACTGTTTTTCCTAAGGATTCTCAGGGCAGAAATACCTCTTTTGTAAATTAATGCTCATCCTTTGCTTTCTACAGTGATTTGTTAATGAGTAGTTTAGGGTTTAGATATCTTTAATCATTCTAGAATAGGAATGGGATTTTTTTTCCAAGGGAACTCATAAAGTGGAAATTTTTGTTAACAGCTGGATATGGTTAGAAGTTTGATAGCATGAGTTTGTTTTGTTTTGTTGATGTAAAAAAATCTAGACCTGAAGAGGATTTTAGAAGATTTTTTTTTTGAGCCCAAACTGCTGACATTTGCTGCAGAGCAAGATCTGAAGTGCTCCAGAGAATATCAGTTTTGCAGCTTCTTTTAGATATTTGAAATTAAGGAGGGAATTTAAGGAAGATTATACGGAGGTGGAAGTAAGCAAGGCTCACTTGAAGTGGTTATGTAATGGGGTGCAGCCAGGGCCTACGCCACTCCCCACAAAGACAGGATTTGTAAAAGGGTGTGGGGTCCAGAACTTGGGGTGTCCGGAAAAATAGGATATTCTCCCCTCTCAAGGTGGACCACCATGGAGGATGGGACACTGTGGAGCAGGGCCATTGACAGTTAGTTTGCACAGTAACAACTGGCCAGCTTCATACCTGATATGCAAAAAATGGTTATTTTGCATATCAATAGCAGGCTACGGAGGGAGGTGGCCATGACTTTACCCCTGATGTAAGTGGGAGGCAGTTCTCCTGGTTAAAGTGCCTCCATAAGAGCTTGGAGATGGTTCGCTCCAGCCACAGGGCCACCCTGGCTGGGACTAACTGGCAGCCCAGAAAGGATGGGAACAGGGCAGTGCTAGCAGGTGTAGCCAAGTGTGGGAGGAGTCAGAAATGGGGTTGCAGAGGAAGACCCCTCTGGGATTTAAACCCTGGCAGGGCAGCCACACTGGTTCTAACCACGTGGTTTTGAGGGCAGAGAGGGGACTCCCTTGCCCACTAGGCTCAGGAAGCAGGAAAGCAAGATGTAGCATCGATGCAGAGCTCTCTCAGTGGTTTGAATGAATGCAGTAGAGACAATACAGGATGTGGGATAATGCTAGACCTTGCAGGAAGGAAAGGGGTAAAAGGACTCTTGCTGGTGGGCCAGGTGGTTTTGGATTGAGAACTGGAGATGATGGCAAAACTGCTGGTGGTGTTAGGCACCTCAGGAGGCCTTCCAGTCCACACGGATTCAGTAGTTCCTTTTCTTTTTACCAAACTCTGGCATTGGGAGCCACAATTTCTGGGAGCGGTGGGCAAAGAATCCATAGTGATAGAGATCCTGGTGGAGGGAGCTTATTTCGGCAACAGTATGTGGGCCCCCCCACAGGTCCATTTGGTAACAGTTACATTTATTTCAAAGGTCTGTTAACCCAGAAGCACAGAAAACAATGGACAGGGCTTGCTTAAGGCAAAGATAAATAAACTATTTACTAAAGAAGTTATAGGCCTGGGGTTTGACCTGCCCTGTTAGGAATTTATGATCAGAACACCCTGTGAGATTACTTTCCATAGAACCCCTTTTTAGTTTATTTTTGACAATTTAAAAATTGTGTATAATTAGGATGTGAAACATGTTTTGATGTATGTATGTATTGTGGAATGGAGTGATTAAACAATCAGCCTAATGTTTTCATCACCCGTTGACCTTTTGTGTGTGTGTGAGATAAGAATACTTAAGATCTGCTCTCAGCAATTTCAAGGATATAATGCATATTTATTATCAGTTGTAAACATGCTGTGCATTAGTGTTAGGTCAGAGTTGCTCAAGAAACCAGATGGGTGCAGTGAGCCAAGGAGCAGGGTTTATTAACATGGAATAAGAGGGAAAGTGGAGCCAACCAAGGGAGGTTGGGGAGCAAACCAAGGGAGGTTAGGACTCACTCCGTTGTTCTTAGGGCAGGGTTTTTAAGTGCAAAAACCCAAGAAGGGTAACTGGTTAGGGTGTCAGAGTCTGATTGGCTAGGGTAGAGCTGGTTGCTGGGTGCCATTTCTGCTGACCATTGTTCTTGGTACATCTTGTCAGGCCCAAGTTAAAGCTGCATCCTGTTATGTGGGACAGGCCAACCCCAGACCCCAGTCTTAGCGGGGCATCTGTTTGTCCTGCATAGGGTCGGCAGGCAGTTTCCCACGGCACAGTTCCTGCCTGGTGATTTTCCATTCCTCCTAGGCCTACCTAGGTCTGTCAGCGGATAAAAAAATTACTAAAACTATGCTTTCCATAGTAGAAAGTCAGTAGATAATGTTTAAAGCTGAAAATTAAGAAGTAACAATATTGGCATGTTATTTAAATGAATGGAGTTTAAGTGTAAAAGGAATGGCTAAAAGAGGTAAAAGTTATTGCCTCTAGATTTGGAAGATAGGGAGAAAGGTAGCAGGGATGGAACTATTTGGGCTTATTGTAATAGTTCTTGCAGAGCTATTAATTTATGTTCAGGTATAAAGTAATAGAAATTTTCAAATTATGATCACATGGGAGAGGTTTTATAAAATCATAGGAGATTTTTTTTAATCCTTACTAGAGGATATACTTTTATTGATTAGAGAGTGAGTGAGGCATCGACCAATTGCCTCTCATCTGTGCCCTGATTGGAAATTGAAACCACAACCTTTTGGTGCACGAGATGATGCTCCAACCAGCTGAGCCACCTGGCCAGGGCTCTAAGAAGGTTTAAAAATCCTGATTCCCAGGTCACACTCTAATAATTAAATCAGAATTTTGGGGGATTGTGGCAGGCATCAGTATATTTTAAAGATCTGCAGGGGATTCCAATAATGCTGCAAAGTTTGGGAAATTTTTTGTATACTATTTTATATATTCTGATTTAGGGAAGCCAGCCAGATTCCTGAGTTTTAAAAGGAAGTTTTGGTTTAGATGGTATAGCCATGAATGGAAGGAGATGGATATGCTCAGAACAGGTATGGACAGCCCATGGTTAGGTCCAGATCAGTCTCCCTCTTGTGGAGGGCTACATGGAAGCCTTGTTGCTGAAGTGTCTGGACATGTGCTTTCATACAGGAGAGTCTCTGCTCTTTGTTTGTCTTCATGCACTTGATTTCCCTGTGGTTTTAGGGAGCTCATATATTTGTCTAAATTACCTCTTCCTCTCATAACTTATATGTGTTTTGGGGGAGAGGTGAAAGTTTTGTATGGAGAAGTGAGTTTTAAAAATTTGGAGCTCTGAGGCAATTATGTTAAGGCTTCCATTCTTTCCCCAGCTCTAGCTTCAAGTGACCTCTGCTTCTCCATTGAATGACCCATAAGGAAAACTGACCAGTTCTTACAACTCTGAAATCATGGCTCATGTAAGTTGGTGTTTCTCTATGAAATTTTGTAATTTTTTCAGGTTTCACAAACATTTTCTGAAGCTTCCTAACAGAGCCCCATCCAACAGCTTCTTCCCAATCTCTCTCATTCTAGTGAGGGGTGGAGCCCATCAGCCCAGGCCCCTCCTGTGTGCCCTCTCTTCTCCATCAATGTCCATGTGTAAAGTGAGCAATTACTCAGCATCTCCTGTGTGTTTGGTCATTGTCTAGAGCAGAGATAAAGCAGAAATGAGGTCCCTAGAGGAAGATACTTGATCTAAGACTCTTAAGACTAGAGAATACTTTAGTATAGTCTTAAAGAATTATAAATGAGCCACATGTAATTTTAAAATTTTATAGTAGTTATACATTAAATGTTCATGGAATTAGTGCCTTCTACATGCAGTAAGAAGCATGTCAGTCTTATAAAAAGTATAGAGTAATGTGCAAGGCACTTATATAATCTTAAACATTTTAGTAGTCACATTTTAAAAAGTAAAAAGAAATGTACAATTTATTTTAATATTTTTTAAAGATTTTACTTATTTATTTTTAGAGAGAGGGGAAGGGAGGGAGAAAGAGAGGGAGAGAAACATCAATGTGTGGTTGCTTCTCGCATACCTCCTACTGGGGGCCTGGCCTGCAACCCAGGCATGTGCCCTGAGTGGGAATCGAACCAGAGACCCTTTGGTTCACAGGCCCATGCTCAATCCACTGAGTTACATGAGCCAGGGCTATTTTAATGTTTTTTTTTTTTAACCCAATATAACCAAAATATTATCATTTCAAAGTATAATCAATATACAAGTTTTTGAAGTATTTACATTCTTTTTCTTTCAAAGTGATCAATATCTGGTGTGTATTTCATATTTACACCACAACATATGTCTAAGTTAGCATGTTGGACATTGTAGCTTTTTAGAGATTTTGTGTAATATAAATTTTATATTAAAATTTGTATTATAAATTTTCACATAATTTCTTTTAAAGTGTAATCATTAATTAAGTTTAAGGTCTGTAAAATGGACTATTGTGTATCAAATCAGAAATATTAAATAAAGGATTCGTTATAATAAGGAAAAATGCTAATGATAGACTATAATGATGAAGTTAGATCTGAAAGTTTCTTTTATGTAGACTCTTTTTAAAAACATTATATAGTTCATCTGGGGAAAAGAATTCCATCAGTTTTTTTCTCTAATTCTTAAAGGAAAACAGGTTATCTAAATCACATTTATTGAGAATATTTTAGGCCATGGCAAGCAGTGTCCTCATGAACACTTTTAATTAATTGGGAAATTCTGATACTTGCCTGAATATATATGTATATATATAAAATTATATATATTTTACATATATATATATAATTAAGTATCCCACAGTACAGAGGCAGTTTTGCTGATAGCAGTGGTAGGCAAACTATAGCTTATGAACCCAGATTCGATCCATGACCTGTTTTTGTATAGCCTATAAGTTAATTATATTCTGAAAGAATTGTTTTAAATGAAGGGAAAATGGAAGGAAATGCAACAGAGACCATATGTGGTATTCAAAGCCTAAAATATTGGCTCTTTTCAGAAATAATTTTACAAATAATATGTGGGCTTGTCATTTCAGGATTTGGTGATATTCAGAGATGTGGCTGTAAACTTTTCTCAGGAAGAATGGGAATGCCTGGACTCACACCAGAGGAGTTTGTACAGAGATGTGATATTAGAGAACTATAGCAACTTGGTGTCAGTGGGTAAGCTTACCTGTGTCAGGTCATCTGGAAATTTACAAGGGCTGATTTCAGGGCTGTCTTTCTAAATTGCCTGGAAAATGGAGACAACAATACTTGAACAACAATAAAAAACATTATAAATTTTTTAAAAGTGCTAATAGAAAGAAAAATACAATAAAAAATAAAAATTGGCTGATTATCTGCTTCGTAGTTTGGGAATAGATACCTTCAGCTATTAAGCTGTGAAATAGCACTTTCAAGTTCTTCCATAATTCATTGACCTTTACATCTTTCTTTGCCTTTTCTTTAATCACTTCTCTTTAATGACAGCTAAATGTAAATTCTTAGATACAGCAAAACCATTGTCAAAAAAATCTGATTTCATGCTGCTGTAGCTAGTCTATTATCTGCTAACTTGCATTGTAAGTAGGAAGAGAGAGGTGTCTGGCTCTACATACTTATTGAAAAAGCCTATATAATATATATGATGGTGAGTTGAATCAACTGTTAAAACTCAAGTGGACACCTTTTTATGACATTTTCAATTCACTACAAGGGACATATATTTTAATTGATATATGATTAGTAGTTTAAAATACATGAACTTTGCATTTACCATTGAATGAATATCCTGGCAGAAAACTAATTACTTTAAGCAAAATA
>PVKU01011529.1:0-34696 GCA_004027475.1 Anoura caudifer | reverse complement strand
ACAGTCACCTACAAAGGAGTTCCCATCAGACTGTCAGCTGATTTCTCAAAAGAGACCTTGCAGGCAAGAAGGGGCTGGAAAGAAGTATTCCAAGTCTTGAAAGGCAAGGACCTACATCCAAGATTGCTCTATCCAGCAAAGCTGTCATTTAGAATGGAAGGGAAGATAACGTGCTTCTCAGATAAGGTCAAGTTAAAAGAGTTCATCATCACCAAGCCCTTATTATACAAAATGTTAAAGGGATTTACCTAAGAAAAAGAAGATAAAAAATAGGACAGTAAAAAGACAGCAAACTCACAGATACTAACAACCACACCTAAAGCAAAAGGAAACTAAGCAAACAGCTAGAACAGGAGCAGAAACACAGAAATGGAGATCCCATGGAGGGTTAGCAACAGGGGAATGGGAGGAGGAGAGAGGTGGAAAAGGTACAGAGAATAAGTAGCATAGATGGTGGGTAGAAAATAAGGGGAGGGCAAGAACAGTGTGGGAAAAGTAGAAGCTAAAGAACTTATGACACATGGACATGAACTAAAGGGGGGGAATGTGGGTGGGAGGGGTGTGCCAAAATAATATATATATTTTGGAGAGACAAAGCAGGCATCAGAACCAGACTCAATATGGCAAAGATGTTTGAATTAATCAGACCAGGAATTTAAAACAACATGATTAAAATGCTAAAGGCTCTAATGGGTAAAGTAGACAGCATGCAAGAATGCACAGGCAATTTAATCAGAAAGATGGAAATTCTAAGAAAAACCAGAAATGCTAGAGTCAAAAACACTGTAAGAGAAGTGAGGAATGCCATTCATGGGCTTATTAGTATACTGGACCCAATTGAGGAAGGGATCTCTGAGCTTGAGGGTACCTCCAAAGAAACCTCCAAAACTGGAAGGGAAAGAAAAATATGGAGGGAAGAAAACTCCGGAAGAGATCACCTGAGGCCTACCTATGGGGAAACAACAAAGGTGCAGCATGTGTGTGATAGGATTTGACAGCCCTCACCTCCCACCACTGCTAACCCATGAACCCCATAGCTAACTTTCAAGCTAACTTGAAAACCCGCAGCTGTAGAAACAGACAATGAACAGAAATGGAAGAAAAGCCAGTTAAGGACAAATTCTATCTGTTCAGCCACAAAACAAATCCCTGCAGAAACTGAGTTTGTTCCTACTGCTGGTCTCTTTTCCTATGCCATTCACTCCACTTTCCACTCTCTCTTTCCTTGCCTTTCACCCAATCCAAATTCTTTCAGGGCTTAACCAAAGGCACTTGATTCCCAGGTTGCCCCAGCCCTCCCTGATCTTGCTCCCCTCTGGCCCCCTCTGACACCTCCCACCTGTGCCACACGTACAGGACCATGATTAGAATAAGCCCTGGGATGCGCACATGGTGTTGAGGGCCAGCCACCACATGTTATGCCCTCACCGTTCCTGCCTGGTGCAACCAGCGTCCCGTGGCAACCCTAGCTCTGTACAACCGTTAAGGCTATGTATGAACTTCCTACCTCTTTTCTAGCCTCAGGTAGTGTGACAGGCTGTGCATTATCTTCATCAAGAAATTCATCATCATTTTCTTCCTCTGCAAGTGGTGCCAACCGAGTCTGAGCATGCTCAACAATCAAGGGCTTTGGTGCAGAATTTAGTACACTGAACTCCGAGGTCTCTGGGCCTTTTTTCTTCTCTGCAACCAGGGGAATGATGTCTTTGTTCTCTGCAGAAGAGCCTTCTGTCACCTCTTTTTGCTTTGGTAAGTTTTGCCTCCTGCACCGCTTGCGACAAAATCGGTGCAGAGTATGTATCACAAACCAAAAAGCCCGGTGGAAACGATCCAGGGCTAACTGGACTTTGGTTTTCCTGGACTCTCCTTCCGAGTTTCCATTCCTCTCCTCATTGCTGAAGGAATTGAGCAGCAAGGCAATGAAGAGGTTGAGTACCTGGGGAGGGGTTGGGATGGGGGCATAAGGAGAATGGAAAATTTAACCAAGGAAAGGATACAGTAGGTTTCCAGAACAAATTTCTCCCAAGACTCAAAACAAAGTCAAATGAGAGCCCTAGGTCCTTCTATCTCCCAAGAAATTTCATCTATAAAATAAATAAGAGAGGAGATTGAGGAGTAATAGAGATAGCAAGCTAAGACAAAAGAAAAACTGATGTTAAAGAATATAAACTACCAAATTTAGCTTGTCTACATAAAAGCAACACATATGGTAGACTCCGGCCAGGGTAAAGCCAAGCAGTGTGACCATGTGGCACTGACCAAGTGTACTGACCATGTAGCATAATCAAGTGTGTATATTCCTTGTGAATCAGCCAGAATCATGAACTCAGACTTTTGTTAGAATTGCCCACAGGGATGTGGGTCTAAGACTGCTGTGGGTCCTCTCCCACTTGCAGAATTTGAGACATGGTATACTCTGTGCCGGCTCACTAGGTCCTGCTGCCTGAACTGCAATGAGGTATTGGCGCTGAGCCAGAGGGGTTTGGAGCAAATCTATAACTCTTCTGTGGAAGCACATATCACTTTAAACTCAGATCATCTCCATGGTTCCGGACTTAGGATTCTTGCTTACATTTACACACCCTAATCCATCTTCACCTCCTCAAACTCCTTTGTTTGTGGCTCTCACCAGCTCAAAAATATACAGTCTTCACGGAGAAGAGTCTTGTGCGTGTGAATGGGTCTAGTCAATTTTCTTCATGGGAATTCCCAACTCCAGATCTTTGCTCAAGCTTTCCTCTATCTTCTAAGTCTTCCTTGCCTCTTAAGTGCCATTCTCAAGTACAATATCTAACACAAATCCTTTCTTTATGATCCCTTCCCACTCCCATTAGTGGTATTCTGCTCTTCTGAACTTTTATATCACTTACTGTCTATCTACACCTCTCGTTAGAGTCTTAGGATAAAACAACCATGTGCAGATACGCAATTCTGCTGACACCATAGCCCCAACTCGGTTCTGAAGATCTTTGTGCTCAGGTGTCCTTGTGTATCTCCTGTCTGTTCACACCCTCCCTGTTAAGCTCTCCACAAATGTCTATGTCTCCAGCTGCAAGTGACAAACTCAAGGTAGCTTACATAATAAGGAAAAGTAATATAAGCAGAAGTCTGTGAACAAAGCAGGGAACTAGTTATGACATGAAGACAGGTGTGTTCCACCTTTTCACTCTGCCTTCCTTGGAGCTGGCTTTGTCTCAGGCTGGTTCTTCATACAGTTGTATAACGTTTGCAGTTCTACCCGGAGTCACGGTCATAAAACAGTCCAGAGGAGGTGAAAGGACCATTTTTCCCTTGTCCCTTTTTTCTCCTTGTCCTTCTTCTTCAGAATAAGAAAACTTCCTCAGTGGACATTCCTTTACATCTTATTGACCAGGTTAGTCACAAACCCCTTCCTCAGCCAATCACTGGCAAAGAGAATATGATTATCTTAGACTAATCACCTGGAGTAGAATACTATTGGGGCACCAGTCAACACAAGCACCATGTGACAAGGAGGTTTGGTTGCATGCTTATCATACTTCCCTCAAACCAAATTCAAACACAAATTATTAATATTAGATAGCATCATAGTACTACATTTAGAATGAAAATTTCACTAGTGAAATGTTGCCAAAGAACCTAATTCATTTGTTTAGTTCATGTATATAAAAGAAAAAAAGCCTAGGACACTCACCACGAGTTTTCCTATCACTGTGATCAACAGAAAGACAGCAATGCACATGTACATATTAGCTTCTTGCATGCATTCCCACATGTTTTCGATCCACTCCCCACAGAGGATGCGGAATACCACCAGAAAGGAGTGGAAGAAATCCCCCATGTGCCAGCGTCGTAAACATGAGACTCTGGAGTCACAGGATTTTACGTTGTTTCTTACACAACCGAATTTAGAGCCAAACAGCTGCATGCCAACCACTGAGAAAATAAAGACCACAATGGCCAGGACCATAGTCAGGTTTCCAAGGGCTCCGACGGAGTGGCCTATTATCTTGATCAGCGTGTTTAAAGTTGGCCAAGATTTGGCTAACTTGAAAACCCGCAGCTGTAGAAACAGACAATGAACAGAAATGGAAGAAAAGCCAGTTAAGGACAAATTCTATCTGTTCAGCCACAAAACAAATGACATGCTCCCAGTCAAAGCCATATCCATACTAAAAGCTGCCATCAACTCCATATCCCTATCTACTACCCACCAGCATCTACTTTTTGTTTTAAAAATAAAAATATTTTGCAGGAACAAGTATAAAGGACACATGGACAATAACAAGGGCAGGGGTGGACATGGGAGGGAGGTGGGGGAGGGCCGGGGGGGTTGCTGGGATGGGGGTAAAAGGCAGAAAACTGTACTTGAACAACAATAAAAATAAAAAAAATAAAATAGAAAAAGAAAATATTTTGTGCTAATTATTTAAAAATGATAAAGGCTTTGAGGTTATAATGATGGAGTTGAACATACATGTTTGTTATATAAAATATACGTCAGAGGTCAAAAGCTCAGGTCCGAGGGTCAAATCCATTCCATTGCCTATTTTTGTATGACCTGAGAGGTTAGAACATTTTTACATTTTTAAATTGTTGGGAAATAATCAAGAGAAGGATATTTTATTACACATGAAAACTGTATGAAGTTCAAATTTGCATGTTTGCAGTGTTATGGGCATGCAGCCACACCCACTCATTCTCGAACGTCCACGGCTACATTTGCGTTAGGGTGAGGGAGCTGAATGGTTCTGAGATGGACCATGTGACTGGCAAGGCTGAAAATATTTACCACCTGGCTTTCTACAGAAGAAGCGTGCTAGCTCCTGCACTATGTAATTCAGATCACAGATTTCACCCAAACTTCATGACAGGGATGGGTGTCATCTGATGTTCTATACCCAGGAGAGAAAGGGCAATTAGCTACTCAAACACCACACTTTTTTCCAAAGAGAAATTTTCTCCATGAAACCTTATAGATATTTTAGGAGACAATAATTTTAGAGAAAACACAGCAACTTGTTTCATAGGTTATTTCTTATATTCACTTTCAATGTAAACTACGGTTTAAGTCCAAAGTACAATCCTGCCAAGTATCAACTCTTTGGGGGTAGAAATATTGCAGGTAAGTAAGTCTGATGTCCCAGGAGAAAGACCACCACCGTCTACTCAGAGCGGAGCTAGGAGAAACTGTGGTTCTAGCCTCACAAGCAGACAACGTCTGAGTTCCTTGCCTAAGCACATGGCTGTAATAAGCTTAAACTACAGTAAAAATGAACGCAATTTTGCTCATCTGAGCACCCATAAAACTTTAGCTGAGCAGCCTAATAATGCCTGACTTTGAGTGATATGCTCTTCTAACATCTCCCAAGTATAAAATGCACAATTAACTAGGAAACTGAATCAAATGTCTTACTCTACAGGCTTAGAAATCCTACTCATGACAAATCAACCTTTGAAAGAGGACAAAAGGCCACCTTTTGAAGTTTCCCTCTTTCCTGCTCAGATGTGTTTCTCTAGAACTTTCTATCCAGGCCTCCCGTGGGCTTGGTCACACTCTACTTTGCCTCATGGTCATTTCTGGGCCCATCTTGTATCATCCCTGGACTACAAACCTCCTTGAAGACGCTGCTTTCCTCCTCTCTGAGCTTCCCTTATGTCAGCTAATACCACGCACTCTGCAAGGGTTGCCAGAATGCCTCCCATGGTCATGGCACGTGAAATGTGGCCCTGGCAGTGTGAGGAGGGACTTGTGAGAAAGCACCTGCCAACAGCACCCATCCCTCTCCTGGGCTCTGCAGTTCAAAGCCCCTTGATGAGCCCTGCAGGGAGGGTGCATGGCTCAGAGCTCAGTGGGGGGGTCACACACAGAGCAAAGAGCAGAGTCCTGACACTGTAAGACGCAATTTTGCATCTAGCTGTCTATAGGATTATTTTGGTAGGGGGGAGGGGAGAGTAGGGTTCAGCTGAGAGTAGACCCCCCTGGGACTCCCAAGGGTGTGAAAGACCCCAGTGGGAGGAAAAGTGCACTTTGGGTTCTCCAGTTAAGGCAAGATGAGCTCAAGTTTAATCCAAACTAGTCATTGAACTCACTCAAGACTCTTTTCAATATTGGCTCTAAGTTATTCAGCACAAGAAGAAAGCAAGCGCCTTACCACTCTTAAGATTCGGAAAGACGGTTGCTGTGGGTTTATCACATCTGCAAGACTCAGAAGAGCAATGATGCTGTCGAAAATGTTCCAGCCTCCACGAAAGTAGTGGTAGGGATCGAGCGCAATGATTTTTAGGCACATTTCTGCCATAAAAATGCCAGTGAAAACCTACAGTGAAACACAGAAAAGTGGGAAAAGGGAGCTGCCTCTTCTTGCATACATGTTTAGGAATAGTCCCAGGGAATTACAGAAGTTACAAAGAAATAATATGTATTCATGAAAAATAAACATTTAACTGCTCTGGCAGGAACCACACCCCCTTCCACCATGCCCAGTCCAAAGTTACCAAGCTCACAGACATCTCGGGATGGAAAAAAAGTATTTCTCATTTTGTTGAAAAATAGGCAAAGCTAGCTTCTTGGTAGATGGAAGAATGACAGAAAATGTCAATCAATTCTTCTGAATTCTTTAAAATACCAATATAAACTCCGAAAGGGGGAACTACACAACAGTTTTAAAAATTAAAGATAAATATACTCCATATAAACCAGAATCCAGTAGGGGTTCACCTCTCCACTCAATCTTAACGCCTTAATCAGAAAAAAATTTAAAAGGGGCCCAGAGCAGAGAACTGGAAAACATCACTAGGGACCGAAAAGTGTCCTTGAGGCACTCACTTAGAGGATAAACCCTAGAGTGACTATGGTTGAAAGGAGGATTGGTAAATCGGAATATAATCCTAAAAACTCACTCGGAATACAGGGCTCTTCAATCCAGAAAAAAATATCAAAGTATTAAAAAGAGAGGTAGGAGTAACAAAAAGTGCTAAATTATGTCTTTTCCATGGGCAAAAACAATCTTTGTCTTGTTTTTGATAATTAGGTAAACACAGACTTAAGAAACTTGCAAGTGGTAGCTAAATCCAAAACCAAATCTATCTTCTATAGCTCTGAAGAAGATAAATCAAAGCACTTCCTCGTAGCAAATAGCACATTCCATCACACACATACACAATAAAAATGAGAAAAATAATAGTATGAAAATTATAAGGTAATATACAATAAAAAAAAAGGGTAAAAGCCTTTAAGAGTCTTGTCAGTTAAAAGACTCTCCTCTACAATTCTAGAAAAGAAAAACAATCCGTTAATGACTAAATCTCCCTCCTGAAAGTAACAGATGATCTGTTTTTATAAATAATTCAATTAGTTATGACTCATTTTTTTAAATCCCTAAAATAAAATGACATAAGTTAAAATGGATAAAGGATAGGCAAACAAAAAGAAATCAAGGGTGGCCAATAAAATTCAAACCTTATATCTATCTTCTCCCTTTAAAACTTGCTGCCTACCCCTGGCCAATGCCACAGCCAGTGCCCAAAGGCAGGCAGTGTTGCCTGTTCTAGTTTACCAGACTGCTCCCTGTTCCCTTCAGACACATTTCTCTTCCTCCTATCTCCTTCAGGCTTTAGGTGTCTAGCCCTACAGTCTCCCTGATGCCTTGGGACCACTGGTTTTGCGATCCAATTCCACTGTTGTTGTAGCCTCTTAGGAGCTCAATACACTCCCTTGATTCAAGCAGCCCTGAAGCCTGGAGAGTCCATTTCCAAGTCCAATCCCATAGAACTCCATAAGCCAGCTCAGTCCTCGTCCACTCATCAGAGGAGAGAAGTTTGAATATGCTCTTTGGAACTCGAGGCTTCCAGGCTTCCCTCCATCAGCACCAAAAGGGCATAACAGATGGAGTAGCTGCTACCCTTATCTTGTGTGTCTAGAGAATGGTGCACATGGGGTGGAAGCACAAGCTTGGTACTCAGCTCTACATGTTTCTCATCAATTTTCAGGAGTTGGATGTAGCTGCTGCCCATGTCCTCAGGGACACCAACAATGTCCCTGTATGTCCTTCTGCCTCTGGAGAGGGTGAAGAAGAAAGTCACTTAATTAGCCAGCTTCTGACTGCAAAATGCAGTCTCATCTCTACAGCTAGGATGCCTCATCAGTGGGAAATCTGAGAGGAGGGCTTTTGTCATTTCCCACAGTTGGATGAACTGATGAAGTGATGGACAGACCACCTTTGCAAATTCAAAGCCCTGTCCAGGGGTATGACTCTGGGTTCTCTGGGTATTCTCTGGAACTTATCCAACAACTCTAACCCCCAGGAGGTGCTGAAAGATGGGTCTGCTGACTCTGTTAAGGCAGGAAGCATAGCTGTGAAGGTACTGCATTCTGCTTCCATGTAAAACAACACCGTCATCCCACTTTTGGAATAGCTGAGCAGGAGACAGCTGAATGCACCAGAGCCCAGAAGACCTCGCCTATCAGAAGGTACGACGTGTGGTAGGTGTATCATGCAGCATGGAATCTAATCTGATCCATGCACAACCCACAGGGCGCCTCTTCCCAAAGGCAGTACGGGGAAAGGAATTTAGACACACACTGTCTGTAAGGAGAACCACCCTGGTCTTTTACTTTAGTCTCCCTATATCCCTGTCCTCCTGGGAGGGTTGTGGGACTGAGGGTGAGAGCTACCCGTCTCCAGTTCTACAACATCCTAAATTCAGTGCATAGAAGTAGCTCTGTGAACCAACTCCTGATTCAACAGGTACAGCAGATTCTCATCAATGTAAAAAAAAATAAATTAAAAAATACATACATGCATGCCTGCATGCATGCATCCATCCACACCGCCTGGAAATATTCAGCAATGCTAAAAATGATTGTTTGCTAGTAGGACCATAGGAGATGAGTTTCTTTATATTTTCTCTGATTTTTAATTTTTTTTAAAGCATGCATTGCTTCTTTAATTGGTAAAATAAAACAAAGCTTTAAGAAGAAAGGACTAGACATTCTGGTAAGATTTTTAGTCCATTAACTCATTAACTAATTAGGGTAGAACATTCAGTGGGTAATTATTTGTTATTTCTGATATTTGGAAGACTAATTTGCCTTTGGGGAAGAAAAATGTCTTCTTCAGGAACTATGAAAAATCCGTTCTCTCATCTTAGTTTTCCCAACTTAACAGAGACTAGATCCATCCAATGAGAAACGTATTGAAGCAGACCCAAGTCTGGAACCTGCCCCCACTCCACCCCACCAGCTCTGGACACCCCCTTCCTGGAAAGTAACCCCCACCCCATGAGCTTCCTGGCCCTGACTAATCTTTCCAGGGGAATAATACCAAGTAATGGCAGTCACGTCACATTGTTTTGTGACAAATTATATCATCAGTATCACTAGGGACCATGGTTCATGTTTTCTTAATTATCCCAAACAGTTGACATTTTAAGATGTTATTCGCTTCTGGCTTACCACTGGATGACTCTTTAGTCATTACTAGATGTCTAAAAAGGCACTTTAATATAATAGAGGGGCCAATGCAGGGTCCCTGAGAAATTACTGAACTGGGTAAACACAAAATCCTAAAAGTCATCTCTTTCTGCTACTCCACTTAAAGGGACCAAAGACTTAGGTTAGTTCGGGCCACCTAGAAAATGTTTAGACTTTGAAAGAGAGAATTCAAAGTTTGAAATATGTTTTACATTTTTAAAAAAGCCCAAAGTTACCAAATTTCCTGTTTTCAACATAGAAGAAAAACTGTCGGTCATGCGGTGATGCTCCAAGGACATGAAGATGGTGTTGACTATGATGCAGATGGTGATGGCCAGCTCAGTGAAGGGGTCAGTCATCACGGTTCTCAGGACCTTCTTAAAGCGCACCCACTGGGGGCTACAGTCCCATATGAGGTATTTGGATGCCAGGTTTTTCCCGCATGGGAGGCAAGGCTCCTGGGCTTTTTCTTGTTCTGGAGAAGGAGAATGAAAGAGCAGTTGAGAAATTATCTCTGAACCAGTCCGGCTGCTCTCTGCCTCAGTGCATCCTTCCTCCCTCTTGCCTAGGGTCCCTTGTGACACAACGTTAAGAAGGGCACTGACTGTGGAGCTCGAAAGGTTTTCCACATGCAACTTCCCTGTCATATAGTCAAGTACTTGTATACAAGTCTCTATACTTATGCTGTGAGCCCATGAGAGAGATGGACACAAGCCCATGTTTTGTTCCCTCAAGGCAGACCATGCTGACAGCTGTAACAGAGGCACAAGAAGCTATCAGGGCTCAGGGGCAGGACAGACACTCAGACAGGAGCATCTGTACGCACTGAGACAAATGGCACTCTACTCTAGCTGGTTGAGTTCAGGTTAGAAAGCACGTCTGAGCTCCCTGCCACCATTTCTGGGACACTTGAAGGCCAAATGAGGTGATGAAGGCACAAAAGTGCTTTGCAACACATTTGACACTCTCCTTGCAGGGACTTGAGTCCTTCCCTTGGACATCAACACTTTATTTGGGTCCCTGTCACTTGCTGTTAACAGATCCATCCAATGGATCTAGCCTGTCTACACTGGCCTATTGTCCATGCCAGATTCCTAACTCCAACTTCAATGGCAACTGCCACCTGCTGGAAGCGTCTATGTCTCCTCTTCTTTGGCTGACTGTCATTGTCACTGAGACCTCCTATGACTGCCTGGTGTAATCAGGGGGTTCCATCTGTGCTCTTGGTCCTATCTAAACATTCCCCACACTATCCAAGTGCTCAGGGTGGGCTTATGTGGAAGACCCACTTCTTCTAAACCACTTTGCTCACATGTTCCAAAAAGGCATGGGAAACTGCTCTTCACAAGAAGTCCAGTGGGTGGCAGAGGGCTTCTGGGGGGGCTGAAGAGAGGGAGAATGGAAGGACAGCATTGAAGTAAGGCTCTCCCTTGGACCGGGAGGCAGAACTTACGCTGCATGGTGATGGTGAGGATGCTGACAGCGCTCAGCGCCCTCTGCCTTTGAAATGGGTCTCTATGCTCTTCAGAGGGGTCCACGGACAGGTTCTGGGACAGTCGTTTGGTTTGCTCTAGGAGGTGTGGCTGGAATAGAGGACATGGTAGACCTTCTGAGGGGAGAAGCTGCCCCTCCTCAAAACTTCACAACTACTGAGTTTCAGTGCCACACACAACAAAGATGTTCAACATTTTATAGAGGCTGACTCATTTCAACATCATGGCATGACAAATGATCAGTTTTCATATTTCATATTTAATAAATAAGAGAAAGATGGTTTGACCACTCATGTTTCTTATATGCGTACATTTCTAGAGGCCTACCTGCAGAAACTTTTCTTTCTCTGTGATTTATTCATTGTCAACAAAAGCAAACAAAATTTTACAAAAACAAATGGTTCAGGGTATGAAAGCAATCAAAAGTCTAATTTGGAAGCAATGTTTGTGAGGGGGAGATGAATTTAAAAAGATGAATTGGGGCAAAAGAGTAAAGTGCCTTGAACAGCTCCCTAAATAGATGTTGAAACAGTTAGTAACTGAAAAAAAAGTAGTCAAAATAAATATCACAAAATCTATGTACTAAACCTCAAGCACTCTCTCAGGCTGTGACCAAGAGCTTATTGACTCTACCCTACCTTCAATTCTAAATCCTAAATTCTCTGGCAATTAAAGGATATAAACTTTCAGCTATCCAGGAAACTTGAGTATCCATAATGATTTATTTCCCAAAAGTTCTGACCAACCAGAGCCCCAGAGGGAACAACTCCTCTGTAATAAGCTATTCTAAAGGCAACCTATAATCTTGCTATAGCTATTTCCTGTTCTAATTAAAAGGGAAAGATACTTCACATTAGATGTCTGGGTCCTTGTCTTTGTGGAACAAGGAGAAACTTCAAAATATAAAAAAGTATTTGCAATGTCTTCAATATGCTGTGGTCAGACAGCAAAGAAGTCTCCCAACCCTGCTGCTCCATCAGAAAACTGCTCCCAGGAGTGGACACGGTCTGTCCACCCACTTCAGCAAAGCCCTGAACCCCCCTCCCCATCCCACCCTCAGGCATGTACATGCACCTGCTGCCCACTCCATCTCCCTCCTATCTCGGGATTGGCTCTTGCCCTTATTCCCTGGCCTGTATCTTCAATGTTTTCCCCATTTCTGACTTTGTTCTCAATTAAAACATGTTTAGACATCACCCATTTTAGTGATAAGAACAGCTATTTTTTTCTACTGCGAATCCCCCCTAACTTCATTTCTGCATATCCGATTGACTATTCAATATTTCTACTTGGATGCCCCATAAGCACCTCAAAATTGACAGTCCAAAACTACTTGCCATCCTCAACATCCCCAGAACAAGTTCCTTTCCTGTTTCAATTACCCTCCATCAAGTCAACCAAAGCCATAAACTGGCCATCATCCCTACCTTCCACATCTAGTCAATTGGTCAATTGCTGAATTTTATCTTCTATAGATTACTGTAATGTGTTAACCTCTCTCCATCCTCCCCACTCTAACCATAGTTTAAGCCACTATACCTCTTACTTGAATTACTGCAATAACTTCTTAATTGGTTGACTCTAGTCTTGCCCTCCTCCAACCCCCTTTCTTCAATACAAAACTGTAAATCTGGTCATATCACTCTTTTGCTTAACCCCTTGATCTCGGTGTAAGAGAGTAAACTCCTTAGCTTGGTTTGAAGACCTACCATGAAGGGCTCCCATCTCACCACTACAGGCTGTTGTAACCCACCCCTCCAACCTCATCAAATACACATAAACACACTTGCAAGTTTTCTGCAGGGTCAATTGCTCCTGCTCTCATTTGCTTCCAGGCCTTGGCCCTTGCATGTGCTGTCCTCTCTTTCTGTAACGTTCAATTCCTCCTTTTGCCACTGCTGCCTCTGGAACTCTTTTCTGATCTACTGCCTTCCCCTCAACCCCCACCAAGTCTGGGTTGGTTACCTGAAGCAGATGCTGTTGCTGGCCCCACCCATATGTCCTTGGGCCTTACCTGAGGGCTTTCTCTGGTGACCCGAATCCCCTCTGCCCTACTGCACAGCAAGTCAGAAATACAGGGAAATTATTCTCTCCTGTCCCCAGTAGTCTCGAACCAATAATGGACCAAAGTTGGTGTACAAATATTCTAGAACTCCTACTCCAGGGAGGTTAAACTCCAAGTATCTTTAATGGCAACTGGCTTGACAATGCACTTCAACTGACCACCCTCTCTTCCAGGGATCGCTTCTCCCTCCCCTCTCAGCGCTTCCTGCATCACTTTCTAAGTAACCTACTTGCGCTCTAATGTCTCAGGCTTTGCTTGGGAGGGAACACTGTTCTCCCAGAGCAACAGTCATGTCAGTCATCACACTGAATAGCAACTGCCTCTTTTCTAGTGTGTCTTCATCATTAGTTGTTTCTCTTATATATCTCATGCACACCCAGTACCTACCCCAAGGCCAAGCAGACAGTAAACACTATCAACACTTTAAAGAGAGGTTTGTAAATAAATGGGCAATTGAGTAGACACATGGGTGAAAGAAAGGATGTGCAAATGAGTGAGTGGATAAATGAGTAAATGAATGAATGAATCCTTTCAATTAGATTGACAACTTGACCTATCACTAATTCCTTGGCCAATACTTACCTGTTTTTGGGAATCTTGGTCAGAATCTGATCCTGGAAGCTGTTCTTTCCCAGACTCTCTGAAAAAGAAGGACTTCCTTCTCTTATTACCAAATAGCTTTCTCTTCTTTGGGGAAAAAGATGATGCTTCAAGGGAATTAAGTGAACTTCTGTCAATTCCCATGGCAACCAGAGCCTTAGAAAATGAACAAAAGTAATTAATGAACAGATTATACCTCCCCATGAAACACTGCAAATCACCCCGACCTTATTGAACTTTCCCTCCGCTTTTCTGGTAGCACTGTACCCTGTAGACTGCGCACCACCTAATTAGAATATGCCATCGTTGTCATTCTATATCTGGGAACATGTCCTGTTTGCCCACGGAAATTGCAGCCCTCGAAGGCACGGTGGACGCTTCCATAGCTCTGTGTCACCAACCCTTAGCACTGTGTTCAGTATGTGCTGGGCACTCAATAAATGTTTGTGCCTGTGATGCAGTTACTAGCGCGTACAATAGATTTCCTCCAACAAGACTCTGTGGAAGGTGAGAAGCAGTATAAAACCTGGTCCCTGCCCTGAAAATCTTATAATTAAACTGGAGAAATGTGAAGATACCAAAAAAGCAATAAGAATGGCCTATATATTTGATGAGAATTTCAAGAAGGAAGAGATAATCATGGCTGTTGTCTCTGGAGCCACCATTATTGACCACATAGCCAGTAATCCGGAATCTGTCCTAGAAGGCCCAAGGTTCAGAAGGTCGAAGAACAACCAGACAGGGTTCCCTGTTGCCAAGAGCCCTGTGCCTAGACATCTTAGTGAGAAATAGCAGCAGAGCCTGTCTGCACGGGGTTTAAATTCTCAGAAAAGCACCAGCAGGAGGGAGCCATCACCAGGCCTAATACAGCAGCCTGAGCTCAGACCCCATGGCTTCCAGAGTACCCCTAAGGGGAGCCCACTCTCCGACCCCAGAAGCCCCTACCTCCTTTTCCTCTTTTAACAGCTGCTGGGCTTCCTGGAACATCTTCTCCTTGGCCTCCGTCTCAGCAGCCACATTCCTGTTCTGCTCTTCATAAGCCATGGTGACAACAGCCAAGGTTAAGTTAATGAGGTAGAAAGAGCCCAGGAAGATGATCACCACAAAGAAGAAGACTGAGAAGAGCCCTGAGGTACGCAAGGTCTGCAAGGGACAGAGTACACACCAGCATCGGAAGCCTTTTGTCACCAGGGGTCACCAGGGGTGACCATCATTTCAAGCAGAAATTGCACAGTACAAATTGGCCTTCCCCAGCACTAGTTGGCTCAGCTACTCACAGCATCATCTAAGCCCCCCACCCCCGTCAGCCAGAGACTCCTGATACCCTGTCTCTCAGGGAGGAGACACCATCCATATGTTCCCGTGGAAGTCTCAGTGAATTTCCTACAATTTTCTCCAGAGTATTTGCATTTTTAAATTAAAAAGGCAAGAGTGATAGCAATGCTTCCTGAAAGCTGCGGTGCTAGTGGTGGAACCTCAGGCAGGCAAGAATCTGGGACGATGTGTTTCTAGGAAGAGAGGTGTTTATGCACTATCCTTCCATATATCAGGTTCATAATTTTTTTTGATGTTTCTAATAGAACTTCTGAAGCATAATCTAGTAGTACCACTGTTAAGGATGAGGAATGGATGACAAAAGTGAAGAATAGATGGTAGGTTATAACTAAATGATAGACATATTGAGAGAGTGAGGGGGGAGGGAGGGAAAGAGTGGGGAGAGAGAGAGAGAATAAAAAATAACCTGTCGATAAAGCTTCTCCCAGGAATCTTGGGTCATAAGCCGAAACATGGCAAGTAAAGACCAGCCAAAGTTGTCAAAATTTGTATAGTCATAGTCAGGATTTGTTCTGGTGTTCTTGCATTCAAATTGGGGGGAACAAGCCCTAGACATGGGAAACAAAGGAACAGAGAAAGGATAACATTCCCTATAGCCCAGCCTCCCTTTTCCCCCTGGCCCTGGCTCTTCCGATGCCCACTGATGCACACCCAGAAGCCCTGCGTGAAGACAGTATTCGTGGAGTGGTCTCTAGTGAGCTCGGTAAACCTTGTATTACATTAAAACCTATTACATCTTGTGATTTGACCTAGTTTGAACCCGTGGTCACCACAGGTGGCATCAGGAAAGCCTTGCCCACTTTCACAAACAGGGTTCCATCTCTGCTATCTCTCTCAGGGTCTCAGCATCTTATAACACTCCTCACACTTTCAAGGACTTACTCTACATCCCTCTTCACTGCAAGGTGTCATCTCAGGAAGACAAAGCTCCCTTGTTCACACTTGTGTTCCTTGGGCCTAACACAGAGCTTGGCACAACTGTAGCCCTCAATACCTATTTGTTATTGAGGAATGAGCATGGTCTACTTCATCAAAGCACTTAGCATATTATCATAATTAGACATATACTCAATAAATTTCACCACCAATGTCCTAGAAGACAGAAGGGCCAGGGAGCTCCCAGCTGCTGTGGTGGATGAGCATGAGCCCACATACAGCTACATATGTACTTAGAGGCAGTGGCGGCCAACAGATCCGCACACAGGTAGTCTTGCATCAGGGTGGTGCCCTGAACAGGAAACAAGACTTTCATGGGGCTCTCGATCACAATGTCCTCTCTGACCTCTGAAAGCCTTGAATATCCACTACATAAGAGTCAAAATATTACTCCATGTTCATCAGGTTTCTGATAAGTTACAAATTCCACATAACTTGGGGGAGAAACCTGCTCTAAGCAGAGATAATTTTTAATTTAACAATGCGCATCTAAACCCACTTAGACATATGAAACCAACAGCACCGTCTGAGAACGACTATCGCTGACTTCCACAAGTCACTAGATGAAGACCGTCAGCCACACCACTTTAAAAGGTCTAGAGTTGCTCTGCTTGAGAGGAAAATGGAGAATATAAGCTTCTTACCCTCCCGACCGGTGGCCACACAATTTGAACTCGGAACCTTCCTCTTCGAAGCACCAATCTGAGAAGAAAAGAATCACAAATTCAGATAAAAAAGAAACCACTGAAATGAAAGAGAAGAGCAAATATGTCAGGTTACACTTGAAACAATGCTTCAGGGCCCTCTAAAGTGATAAAAGTGGGTGTCCAGTGAGGAACTGGAGCCTAAGCCATCAGGGAGGAGCCAGAGAAAAGGAAGGGGAGGAAAAAGGAAGAGAGAGGAGGAGGAGAAAGCAGTTATATACCCACCATATTGCCTCTCAGGACATAAAACTGAGGAGACACCATCCCCCCAAAGGAAGCTGGACACAGACTCAGCCCGTGAGAAGCCCATAAACCAAGACAGACGTGGAGGAAGTGTGGCCACAGGGATTCAGCACACATGAAATTGGTGTAGGGTTGATCTTAGTGTGGAGAAGGTGCAGCGTAGAAAGAGGTGATATCATTGGAGAAAATACTCGGGGCTAGGGGCTGAGTAATTGCTGGTTTGCTTTGGCCAAATCCAGGCATTCTGAAGACTTCTGCAAAACATGTCGAAGAAGTGGGCAGAAATCTTTGGGGGAAATGATGGGAGCTGACACTGTTCTTGTGGATGTGACTTTGGGCTTTTCTTTCTCCACAGAAACCCAAAGATTGAGGCAATTTCTCTCAGACACGCATTTGCCCCCACGAGAACCCTGGATGGATGAGGTCATCCCTTGCTCCTAAGACACTGTAATGCACACATGTAGAGAGCATGAGTGGGGATAAAACAAAGTTAACATTGCACAAACTAAGGAATAAAAGGTGGGGTATTTACCTTTAAGGTCACTCATGTTACTACAGCTCTTGTTGACACATTTGTGGTTCAGATTTCCCATGAAGAGCTGCTGACCTACCAGGGCAAAGATGCTGAGGCAAAAGAGAGTCAGGACCAACACATCAACAAGCTTCTTCACAGAGCGCAGCAAGGCCCCCACAATGACCTTGAGACCTGAGGAGGAGGACAGGCGTGGAGAGGAGCCCCAACTCACTCACACACACACCCCAGACACAGGCAAGGGGCAGACACACGGAGGGCATCCTTGGCCTTGGAAGCTATCTGATTACGGGCTGGAATTGGAAACTGGCCTGGCCTAGGAGTCTGATGCCATGAGTTCTAGTTCCAACTCTGTGCCTTAGAAGTTGTGTGTCATCAAAGTGTTCCACGTGTCTAGGACTTGGCCTCCTCTACTCGCCCTGTATCTAGCACAAGGTCACTCTGAAGAGCAAATGAGAAGACTTTGAGCAGAAACATGCCACACAGATACAGGAGTAATTTGTGACAGTTTTGCAGGTACCTCCACAGCTAGGGGTGGGGGGGCCACATGTATCACTAAGGCCAGAGCAAAGCCACCCTAGAAAAGGAGCCACAGTTATATTTAATGTTTCAGAGCCACTACCTACTACAAAGGGCATGAAGTGTCATGAGACATAGCTAAATTGTGGGGCAGGAAGCTGGAAGGAGGAGCTTTGTCAGGACTCAGATAATGAGGATATCTTAGGAAAAACTCAGATTACTAGTTATAATAGGATTTTTTCTATGCATTCAAGAAATATTTACTAAGTACCTACTGTGTCCATGGCATACTGTGAATGCAGTGGTGAATCCAGACAGGTGGCAGCTGGGACCATTAGTCAACTATGGTTCCTGCAGCAGCAGATCTGAGAGGCACATTTCCATGGCAACCACCACGTCTCACATCTGGGCTTCCTGCTTCTACCTTCATTCCCCTGAGTCAGGTCATGCGATTCCTCTGCTCAAAGTCCTCACGTGGCTCCCATTTCTCTCACAGCAAAGCCCTAGTCCTCACAGTGCTCACAGGCCTCCCCTTTACCTCCGCGGACCTACCTCCACCACCCAGCTTCTCACGCTGTCTGCTCTAGCCTCCTTTGTACCCCTTCTCTTCCCCAGTCTTTGGACGGACTCCTATCCTCAGAAGACTCTTTACCATCGATCTGCCTTTGCAACTGTCATGCCTTTACATCTGCTCACACCTCACCTCCTCAACGACACCCATCTTGACCACTCTATTGAAAACTGCAACCGCTTCCCCCAATCCCCGTGACTCCCAGTAGCCCACGTGTTGCTTACTTCTCCTTTTTGATTTTCATGGCACATATCACTTTCTAACATGCTAAATAATGTACTTATTCATTATAGTTACTGATGAGGCTCTGTCTGCCCGCCGCCTACCTAGGATGTAAACTCCTGAGGGCGGGGATCTTTGTCTGTTTGCTCACCGATATATTATCCCAAGCAGCTAGAACATTGCCTGCATAATACATATTTGTTGAACCATCAAATAGAAAGTAAAAGCAGAGTTTGTTGGTTTCGGTTTATATGACATTTGGAGAAATTTTAAATATAAAAGAATGCTGGGGTGGGGGAATGGTGGGGGTAAATGCAGACAACTGTACTTGAATGACAATAAAATAATTTAAATAAATAAAGAATGTTCTCTCCCACTAAGAGCCTAGGAACCCATGTTAAAAGTTACAGTGACTTACCTGAAATTACTGAAATTGCTTTCAAAGCTCTCAACACTCGGAAAGTACGCAGGGATGACAGACCGCTGCCGCTGATGGAGCCCTTGGTATACGTCAGAAACCTACGAAACAAGGCACACGAGAAGCTGGGGCTTGCTCCGTCCTGTGGCTGTACTGCATACCTCCATGAGACATTAGTAAGCACAGCCTGGGCCCTGTGTCTACAAAGGTGAAATCTGGGGCCTTGCCTTCCCAAGCCCACCTTCATCTCAGGGTCTCATAATATCATTCTCTATCGCTATGGACCATAGATTGCATAGGAGGCTGTTCTCAGCTAATCTTCATATTTGGACAAATGTGAGGATTCCTTGAATAATAGTTGTGGCTACATCCATGAGTAATATAAGTTAATTGAAACAGCCCTGGCTGGTGAGGCTCAGTGGATTGAGTGCCGGTGAACCAAAGGGTCACAGGTTCGATTCCCAGTGAGGGCATATGCCTGGGTTGCAAGCCAGGTCCCCAGTTAGGGGTGTGCAAGAGACAACTACACATTGATGTTTCTCTCCTCTCTTTCTCCTTCCCTTCCCCCTCTCTAAAAATAAATAAATAAAATCTTGAAAAAAAATAAAATAAATTAATTGAAACATTTACTGACTGGCCCAATGTTCTTACCTAAGGTCCCACTGTACAGCCAGTCCCAGAATGAACACAGGTGGTTTGTCTCCTGGGCATGCACTATTCACCATTGCACTATACTACCTTTCAATAACCAATAGCACCCTACCATTGAACTTCAAGTGTAAAACTTTGAAATGAATAGCATATGCTTCAAAGGCCTTTTGTGAATATTAAATAGGACAATATATGCAAGTGATTAAACTAATGGCTAGCTTGACAAGTTAATTAATGTTAGGTTTATTATTACTTTGCTGGCAATAGACCATGACTCTTCCTGCTTTTTATTTTACTAACTCTGTCTTATCATTCAGATGCCAAATTGTCCTTTCCTTTAAGAAGAACTTCAATTCTGACCTCATGTCATATACAAGATACACAATAATGAACTCCAAATGGACCAGGGACTTCAACATAAGAGCAAAACTATAACAATTCTAGAAGACAACATGAGAGAAACTGTTCGTGACCTTGTAGTAGCTAAATGTTTTTTAGACTTCTTGGTTCCTCCTATCTGCCTTGACAGCCCGATACATGCATAGCTCCTATCCTAATGCTCACCCTACCAGATTGTAGTGGTCACTAATTATTTCTCTTTCCATCTGGACTGTGAGCTTCAAGAGGGTGAGAATGAGGTGAGTTGGTTTGTTTTTTCATTATCACAACCCCTTACACAGAACCTGGCCCACTGGAGGCCAGTGTTTGGTGAATAAATGGCTGAAGGTGTGACAACATGAGGATTGGCCTAGAAATAAATTTGTGCATGGAGACCTCTGGCCAATTGCCTGCATGGTGCTGTTCAGGGCCAACCAACAATGCACCCAGAGCTCAAGGCATTATTAGACCACACTTAGCCACACACATGGATTCATGCAGAGCCCTGATGTGAGCCAAGGGGCTTCTTTCCAGCCCTACGTCTCTTGTATAAAAATCTTGAACATTCTTACGCTGTTGCAATGACAACGGAGTCCAGCCAGTTCCATGGATCTCGAAGAAAAGAAAACTCATCCAGAATAAAACCTCTTGCCAATATTTTTATCAAAGCTTCAAATATATAAATCCCAGTGAAGACAAACCTACAAAGCAAATCATTCAGAACAAGAAGAAATATGGTAAGTGATGTAAAAAGTAGAGTGCCCACCTGTCTTGTGTGACCTTCATTAGGTTTTATCCATTGCAATATGACATTTAATATTCTGTTCTTTAGCAAACCAGAGTTCAGAAAGACAAGCTTCTCAAGCAAGTTCTGGTAGATAGAATTTCTGAGAAATGGGACCATGGATAAAGTTGTAAAACTGCTTTAGAATGCCTAGCTTCACAGCCATAATCTGGAGAGTAGTTTCAGCTAACATGGGGCCCTAAGACTTGGGACTGTAGTTTGTCACTGCTTTTCTAGAGTTATCCCTCTGATGTACATAAGGGGATAATGGCAAAGACATAAAGAAAGTAAATCACAAGGCTAAAACCTGAATCATTCCACATCCCATGTTCATGGATTAGAAGACAATATTGTTAAGGTGTTCACATTACTCAAAGTGAACTGTAGATTCAATACAAATCCTATCAAAATCTCAATGACATTTTTTGTAGAAATAAAAATGTTGCATCCTGAAATTCATATGGAATTTCAAAGAGCCATGAATAGCCAAAACGATCCTGAAAAAGAACAAAGTTTGAGGTCTCATACTTTGTTATATTAAAACTTATCTCAAAGCTAAAGTAATCAAAACAGTGTGGTATTGGCATACAGACAGACATGCAGACCAGCAGAATAGAATGGAAAGCCCAGAAAGAAATAAGCCTTCACATATATGGTCAAATGATTTTCAGCAAGAGTGCCAAAACTATTCAATGGAAAAAGAACAGTTTTTTCAATAAACGATGTTGGGAAAACTCCATACCCACATGCAAAAGGATGAAGCTGAACCCTTATTTTATACCATGTAAAACAATGAACTCAAAATGGATTAAAGAGCTAAATGTAAGACCAGAAAGCATAAACCTCCTAGAATAAAATATTTGCAAATCATATATCTGATGAGAGGTTAATATCCAGATTATATAAAGAACTCCTGTGACTCAACAACAACAACAAAAATCAAATAATCTGATTTTAAAATAGTTGAACTATATACATGTTCCTTGATGACCCTTCCCCTTGTTCCCCCCCATTTCCCCTCCTCCCTCCTCTCTGGTTACTGTCAGTTTGTTCTTTATTTCAATGTCTCTGGTTATATTTTGCTTGCTTGTTTGTTTTGTTGATTAGGTTCTACTTATAGGTGAGATCATATGGTATTTGTCTTTCACCACCTGGCTTATTTCACTTAGCATAATGCTCTCCAGATCCATCCATGCTGTCATGAAGGGTAGGAGCTCCTTCTTTCTTTCTGTTGCATAGTATTCCATTGTGTAAATGTACCATAGTTTTTTGATCCATTCATTTACTGATGGGCACTTAGGTTGCTTCCAACACTTAGCTATTGGTAGCATCAAGGGAGTGAGGTGGGGATGGGTGGGGAGAGGAGGAGTGGTGGGGGGAAATGGAGACAACTGTACTTGAACAACAATAACAACAATAATAATAAAATAAATAAGTAATTATAATACAAATGTAATTTGTTAACAATGTACTCTTAACATGTAGAGGACATGTATATAAAGGGCCCATAGACAAGGACAACAGGGGGAAGGACTGAATGTAGGAGGTGGATGTGGGCAGGGCAGGGGAGAGCAATGGGGGAAAATGGCAACAACTATAATTGAACAACAATAAAAAATGAATAAAAAATTAAAATGGTCAAACTACTTGAATGGACATTTCTCCAAAGATGATATACAAACAGCCAACAAGAATATGAAAGATGCCCAATATCACGAATCATCAGGGAAATGTAAATCAAAACCACCATGAGATATCACCTTGTAGCCATTAAGATGAATACTTTAAAAAAAACAAACAGAAAATAGTAAGTGTTGATGAGGATATGGAGAAATTAGAACCCTTGTACACTATTGGTGGAGCTGTAAAATGATGTAACCACCATAAAAAATAATATGGAGGTTCCTCAAAAAAAGGAAAATAGAATTGCTACATGATCCAGCAATCCTGCATCTGGGTGTATATACAGAAGAATTAAAAGCAGAGTCTCAAAGAGATATTTGCACACCCATGTTTATACCAGCACTATTCACAATAGCCAAGAAGTCAAAGCAACCCAAATGTCCACTGATAGACAAATAGATCAATAAAATGTGGTACATACTATGGAATATCATTCAACCTTTAAAAGGCAGGAAGTCCTGTGACATGCTGTAACAAGGATGAACCTTAAGGTCATTGTGCTAAAGGAAATAAACCAGTTACAAAAAGGCAAACACTGTATGATTCCACTTATATGAGGCACCCTGAGTAGGCAAATACCACATAGAGATAGAAGATAGAAAGGTACTTGCCAGGGAATGAAGGGGAGGGCAGAATGGAGAGTTGTTGTTTAATGAGTACTGAGTTTCAGTTTTGCAAGATGAAAACAGTTCTGAATATGAATAGTGATAATGGTTGCCCAGCAACATGAATGTACTTAATACCACTGAATGGTACACTTAAAAATGGTTAAGAGAGTAAATTTTATGTAATGTGTATTTTGCCACAATTTTTTAAAAACTATTTTTATTTTCTTCCTTAAGTCCCTCATCATGTCTATCTTCTAACTTATTTTCCTTCTTTCCCTTCCTCCTCCTTCAGACAAAACACAATACCCTCGTTCTCTTGTTAGAAGCTCAAGCTGTCAAAAACACTGGGTCTGTGTGCACGCACTGGTTCTGCTTCGGGGACCAGCACAATCAATTCAAACAATCTGTTGGTTCAGATTAAAAGTGGACCTTTTCTGGTAGACCATCTAGTTACTGTTACCCCTCAAAGCTAAAGAACTGAGGTCTTGAAAACTTGAAAAATCCCAAAGCAGCCAAGTTGAAGAGAAGAAATGCTCATAAGATTGCCACAGGCAAGAATTCCTCTCTCTTTCAGCCCTTTTCTAAGCTGGTCACATTTTAGGTGACAAACACAGAATATTAATTAATGTCTGCTATTAAATACCATTTTTTTAAACTCAGGTATAATTTATAAATTTACAGGTATTTTGGAAAAAGGCTATAGTTGCAGATTTATGGGGGGGTTTCAAGTCTTCATTTAGATGTCAAGCAGAAGACAGCAGCCCCTGACTGCCGTTTCAGCCTGACCATCCAGCCTCCCACCTCCCACCCCCACTGTTCTCTTTTTCAGCAGAAGCCTGGGCCGCGGTGGGAGAGGCAGACCAAGATGACGTTTGACATGGAATAGAGCCATGTCCACCAGTAGGAAACAGGGCTTAGAAGTTCCATAATGAGGAAGCCCCAATCCATCAGGAAAACGAGGCCCTCGGGAGTGCGTCACTGGGAGTTCCAGCACAGTTAAGGTATTCAGCAGGGCCATAGGTGGTGTCCAAGGAGGTTAACAGAACACCATCGCCTGGTCCTAGGGGACTTCTGCATTCATTCTCTCAGAGTTATCAACTTGGATTCAGTTTCCCCACTGAAAAGTTTTCTAACCAGACTACTAAAACAAATCCCCCCTATGGGCCTAACTACTCAGCTGCATGCTTTCTTCTATGAGAACATGTTCAACAACCTCTTCCCAGACCCTCTTTCATGCAACCACTACTGGTCCAAATGCCACCACCTCCCCACCTCAAACCTCTCTGCTTCCCTACAGACTAGATAAGGTTTTTTTGTTTTTTCATATCTCTGGCTTATGGTCTTTTAGTAGTGAAAATGGCCTTGAGCAAAGTAGGTTTCAGTTGGGCCACTGCTTCCTGTTATGGGAAGAAAGGACTCATTACATCTCTCCAGAAGTGCTGGGCAGGGCAAACCACTGCTACGGGAGCAGTGCCATCCCTGGACCCGTCTCTTCCACGGGTCCCACTCCTTCGACCACAAAGGCCTCAGAGACACTACTGTACACAACGAGCAGCAGCCCCTGCACTCTCCGTCAGCTCCTCACACGGAACAGCCAGTTCTCAGAAGGAAAGCCATTTCCCCCGGTGATGCTGCCAGGATGGTTTCTACTCCTGGAGGCACCCACTGCCCCCCTGTTCCAAGGCACAGCCCCTGAGCTTGCTGCCTTTAACCAGATTCCAGGTTTTACCCAGCAACAGAGAGGGCACAACCACTACAAAATAGTGCAAAGAAATAAAGCTAAAAAGCCAGCAGAAGACTAAAATGAAATACTAAATATACCTGATTAACACAAAAGAAGACAGGAAAGGAGAAACAACAAAAGAGCAAATGAACAAAAAAAAAGAGATCAATAGAAAAACAGTAGACTTAGATTCAAGCCTATCTAAAATTACATTAAATGCAAGTGAACTAAACATTCCATCAAAAAAAACCATACAGAGATTGGATAGACTGCATAAAAAAACAAAATCCAACTATATGTTCTTTACAAAAGATACACAATAAGTACAAAAACACAAAAGGGTTGAGAGTAAAGTGATAGAAAAAGATACACCATGCTAACATTGAGAATAAGAAAACTTTAGCTATATTAATATCAGAAAAAACAAATATTACAAGGAGTATTACTAGAGACAAAGAAGGGCATTTAATAATAAAAATGCATACATCAGGAAGGTATAACAATCATAAATGTTCATGTGCCTAATAATAGTGCTGCAAAATACATGAAGCAAAAATTAACAAAAGGAGAAAGAAAATGGACAAATCCGTAATCACAGACGGAAATTTCGAGCCTCTCTTCGGTAACTCATAGAAGTGCTAACGGAAGCAGTAAAGGTATAAAAGAGCTAAATAACATACTGACCACCCGAACCTAATTAGCCATTTACAGAATGTCATATCAAGCAACTGCAGAATCCACGTTGTTTGCCAGTGCACACGAAACACTCCCAAGGAAGACCACAAAACAAGTTTCTCTTGATTTCAAAAGACTGAAATCTTACAGAGTATATTCACTAACCACAACAGAATTAAATTGGAAATCAATAACAGTAAGACAACCAGAAAAGCATAAAATATTTGGAAATTTAAAAACACACTTATAAATAACACATGGGACAAAGAAGAAATCACAAGAAAAAGTAGGGAATATTTTGAACTGAAAGGTAATAAAAACACAATTGTCAAAATCTGTGGGATGCAGCTAAAGCAATGTTTGCATGGAAATTTATAACTATAATTGTACAAGAAAAGAAGATGTACAATGAAATATTTCATTTTCTACCTTAAGAAGCTAGAAATAGAAGAGTAAATTAAAATCAAATTAAGTTAGTGGAGGAAATTAATAAAAATTTTGAAACTTTCATATATTGCTGGCAAGAATGTAAGACAGTACAGCCACTTTGGAAAACTATGGCAGTTTCTTACAAACCTAGTCATATACTTATCCTAAGACCCAGCAATTATACCACTGGATATTTATCCAAGAGAAATGCAAACATGTATCCACAAAAAGACTTTATACAGAAATGTTCAGAATGGCTTTATTTGTAGTAGCCAAAAAAAAAAACCAGAAACAACCCAAATGTCCATCAACAGGTGAATGGGAAAACAAATGGTGGTATACCCATACAACAGAATACAACTCAGCAACGAAAAGGGAAAAAAGCTAGTGACACATACCATAGCATAAATGCATCTCAAACTGTTATACAAGGTGGAAGACACCAGACACAAAAGTATGGTATCATACAAACTATATGATTCCACTTACAAGAAATTCTAGAAAAGGCGAAACTAGTCTAGAGTGACAGAAAGCGGGCCAGTATTTGCCTGGGGTTGAGAGTGGTGGGTAGGATATTGGCTGCAAAGAGGCAAGAGGAAATGCTGGGGGGGGGGGGCTGGAAGGTTCTGCACAGTGACTGTGGTAGTTTCTATCACACGGTTAAATGTGTAATAGAAATGAATGGACTCTTATTATCTGTTGAATTTACTATTCAATATATTCCTGAAAGACTAAAGCAGTAAATATGTTAAACCAGAAAAACTAGGACAACATATAAAAGAATATTAATCGAAACAGAACTTTCTAAGTTAAAAGGATTAATGTGTATGTCTGAATAACCAATTAAAAAGTACAAGAAGTTAGTATTTTAATTATAAAAAGAACTAACTCAAACTGACCGGGAAAAAAACAAAAATGATATATGGGCCATGGAAATACAAATTCACAAACTAAAACAAACAAAAAAAATTTCCAGATAGGAAATTAAGGAAATGCAAGTATTTTTAACTCCATGAACTAATGAAGAAAAGATGTAATGTTGGCAAGAACGGAGCACAACTGGTTGTTAGTATATGCTGCTGATAGCAGATTAAATTGTTGCAAACTTTTTGGAAAATATGTTGTCAATATATATTTTTAAAGCATTAAAGTGTACCTTTTAACCTAGTAAATACATTTCTAAGACTCCACCCTAAGAAAATAATAATTTTTGAAAAGTAGCTTTAGGCAAAAAGTTGCCTATTGCAATGCTATTCATAGTGGCAAACGTTAGAACAGTTAAGTAAGTTATGGTTTATTCACCTGTTAAAAACTATATAGCCATCAAAACAGATTCCTATAAAACTATGTAAGCACAAAGAAAACCACTTAAAACCTAGATGTAAACTTTGTATGTGTTTTGCTAATTGCCAATGTAATTTTTAAAGTCCCTTAAAAATAATCATATATATGTGCGTGTATATATATATGATTATATATATATATAAAATTGACTCTGCCAGCATTGTGTTGGGGGATTGAAATTATGGGTGACTTTTTCTTTCTCTATATATCCAAACTAACACACACTCTCTCTCTCTTTCTCTCTCTCTCTATATATATATATATAAAGGTATAACTTTTTTAGGTGCACTTGTTTAAAAACAGGACAGACACTTACTCAGCATAAGTAGCAGAAGTAAAATTGCCTTCCATAGTACTGTTGTCCTTCCCACTGGAGGCCATGAACACGCAGTTGACAATGACAGTGCAGATGATGAACATGCTGAACAATGTGGCCAATGCCCATTAAGGCAAGTACACTGCAGGATGGCATGTGTCACTAGCCATTACAGTAGAGGCCATGGGTCCCCTTGTGCAGGTGCACCTGTCCTCTAACCCTGAGTGTTGGCTGAGAACATCCCACAGCTGCCCCTCCCTCAGGTGGAATGGCGGCCTCCTCACCTCGAGGGCTACAACCCCCTTCCACAAGTCTGACTGACTGAGACTCACAGAAAGCTGGTCCCTTGCCTCCAGGCTGTGCAGTCCTGTGATAATTCGTGCTCCAGACTCCTGTGGGCTCAGGTTGACAGGAACTCAGCTTCGACCCAGTCCTGCTTGCCTCCTCCTTTTGCTTCATCCCGCCTCCCTATCTCTTTCTCCAGAGAGCACTCCTCTATTAAATTACCAAAATAAAAATCCCTTTTTCAGGCCCTGCTTCTAGGGTACCCAACCTAAAGAATTATTCCTTCTCTTTCTCTTCAAAACTTCATTCCATCTACCAATCCACGTCTTTTATAACCTTCCCCAGTCTACAACTGCCAACTGTCTCCGCAACCCCGCACACACGAGAAATGCTCGGTGATTCCTACCTGTCTCTATCCCTAAGACGGGGGTTGCAAACTCAAAGTCTTAAGAGCCTGGCCAGTCACGGGTGAGACAAGCTGATGTTGAGTCGCAGGGAGGGGTGAGCACGTGGTGATACGGGGCTTGCACGTCTCCTCTAAGAGGCTGTACTTTCTCACTATACCGACTTTGCCAGGTAGGAGGAGTGCAGGCCTAGCTTTGGCAGAAGCTTCATTTTTCAAGAGAAGCTGGTAACCTGGACTTTGAACATTAGAGAGCATTTCCTAAAAGTTCTAAACATTGTGTAGGTCCAACATAACACATTTATCAGCTAAATATGGTGCACAGGTGGACAGTTTAGAACCTCTGGGTCTCATCTGAGATGCTCCTTTTTCCAGGAAGCCACCCTGGATGCCTCCAAAGCATAGCAGTGCCTCTCCATACTACCACTTCCAAACCGCCCACCTCACTACAGCAATCGGCCTGCCTTTGCCCCAGCTCCCTCTGAGGCCAAGGATCCCAGGGGAGGACCACACCTTGTTCACACCCAGCACTAGCACCGTCCTGCCATGCAGCAGTAGGCCCTTCGCCACTATTGGTTGAAAGAATGAGCTGTTTCCACTCAACAAACATATGAACACCCTGGGGCACATGCACTTTTCACAGGACCTGGACTGAGTAAAAGATGCAACAAAAGGATATGAATGGACTGCGATTCTAATGGTTAAACTTCGGATTGAATTGAAAGGCCCAAAAATGAATAAGGCTCGCTTGGCACTGAAGCGGTAGATTGTTCTCTTTTTGTTCAACACCATAAATGTCTGCAAAAGACCAAACAAACAGGAATTACATGCAGTGAGAAAACAATATTTATCATTTAGAGAAAATAGTTCATTTATAGTTCATTTAGAGAAAATTCAGTGGAACCGTGGACCGAGGTATAGATCGGCTTTAACTACAGCTTCTGTCACTCTGAAGCCCGAGGTGACAGCTAACACTGTGACTCTGGAAGCCAACAGGTGTCCCCAGGTGGCCTGGGTCTCACTTGGAACCCCGAGATAAGTGTTGGGCTGTGGCCTGTTCACCTATTGGAACACTCTGGAGGCTGCAGAGATGGAGCACATGACCCTGCAAATAAAGAAAACAGGTGTGAAGAGTGGTAACTGAGACAAACAAAGCTCTTCATGTTGTGCTCTCTAAGGCAGGGTGTCAAACTCATTTTAACTGGGGCCACACCAGACTCGCGGTTGCCTTCAAAGGGCCAGATTAGGACTGTATAAATGTAACTGCTCCTTAACTAGTGGCAAGGAGCTCGGTGCTGTCACCGGGTAGAAACAAGGTGCCAGGCAGATAAAACAAGGTGGGGGGCTGGACTTGGCCCAAGGGACTTGTGTTTGCCACCTGTGCTCTAAGGTGTTATCTACAGACACAAGAACTAGAAAAGAAGTGGAAGAGATGGAAGTGGAAGGGAACATTCACATTCAGCAGATTATTTTGATTACTAATGAAAACTTTATAATGAATCTTCGAATAGTCAGGGACCTAGAGAGTCCATATTGTTGTGCGTAAGCAGTTCAACATGAGATAGTCTGCCAACCAATCCTAACCTCCAGGATCTTGAAATAAAAAGCTGTCAAGGTTCCCAGACTTGCTCTCCAATCCCCCATGTACATAGAGGCAAATCCGCGTGTGGTTCTCACCTGGCAGGGGAAGCTCCACAGAAGGCATCTGGAAAGGCATGTGGGTGTTTTTGGTTGTCACGATGACTGGAGGCCCCACTGGCCTTTAGCAGGTAGGTCCAGGGATGCCAAACCCAGGACAGACCTGCTAAATGGTGCACTGTCCCCCTCACAGTGCCCAGTTGGGCCCCACTGAATGACACCAAACCTGAACCCATTTCCCCCTAGCACATCTTCCTGGGCTCTGGGAACAAAGCAGCTGCCCCAGCACAACACCCTGCACTCAACATCCACACCCAGACCTCCCTCTTTCCATTTCACTGTAATCTACCTGTTCCTTTGTGTGTCCTTAAGGCTGTTAGTTACAAAAGCCTTCACAGAACAAGCACATTTCTGTCTCCCTGTGTCACTGTCCCTTTCAGACTTGCAAAAAGTACTACATGACATGTAATCCAGCATGTTCTCAGACAGGAAAGACAGGCCTTGTCACCAAGGCACAAGACAGCAGGGTGGGTGCTGCCTTAGCTCAAGTACCAGAACTTCAGCTACTGCCAACCATCAACCTTCCTCCACTTAGCTGCTGGAACTTACTTGTCTGCTGACCATCTGGCTGCAGGAAAATGTGTGGACTAGGAGACATTCTGTTATAAACAAAATGGGCCACTGAGTTCTTTAAAGCTCATGAATGAGTTCAGGAGCCCAAGACTCAATTCAGGGGCAGAGAGCAAACCTATCCTTGAGGTGGGTCACCCCAGATGAATAGGTGGCATGACATGGCTCTCTTTCTGTGCCCTTTGATTTTGATATTTTATTAATGCCTCCTCTGACTGCTTTAAATATTTCAACTAATGGTGTATTTAACTACACTTGCCAGGGTTTCAATAATTATAATGATAGGTACCAGCTCCTTCTGCCTGCTTGCTGACACTCTCCAACCCTTTCCCTGTAAGTCTTCAAAATGGAAGCTCCTAAAGAGAGGAAGTGGCCTGTGACTACATAAAGCACCTTTGGATTTGAGTGCCAGCTCCACCTCTTACTGTCTGTTTGGCCTGGCATGAGCCACTTCCCCTTCTAGTCTATGGTTTCCTTATCTGTAAGGCGGAACGTTAACTACCACACATACTTCATATGACTGTTGAGAGTACTGGTCATGTGAGGTCATAGATGCATGGAGCTCTAAATAAGTACCGTGTCTTCAGATTTGAAGGGAGGTCCCAGGCTGAGAAGAGATACTTCTAGAATATCCACCCAGGTGAGAACAGAGCCTGTCCTCCAGGACTGTCTACAACATTCCAAGCTGCTGCCTGCCTCATGGGTCTCCTATCCAGCCTTGAGGCAGAAGGAGGCCTCCAGCAGTTAATTCACATTAAAAATTCTGCCTCCCAAAAGCCCCTGGAATCTGAGAGGAGAAATATTGGAGTGTTTATTCTCCTTCATTTCTCTTCCCTTTCATACTCTACTTTCCCCTATTCACATGGTCCCCATTTTGCTTGGTAACCCTAAATCTATCCCAATTCAAGGACATACAAGCCAGTGTTGGGAACTGCCCTGCCTGGTTTCAGAAGCTGTAACCCCCATGGCTAAGGCTGAGTAAAAAGACATTGGGACCATAAGCCACTAAGGAGACAAAGCTTATCTTCCTGGTAGGGGTGCTGCCTCTGCCCTCTTTTACTTTACCCTGCTTGGCCTTGGGTGGATGACTGGTTAGCCAATGATTGGTAAGATTCCTCAAGGGAGGGATGACCTAAGACAGGCATGATCACAAAGGGGCCCTCAAGTAAGGACTTGGGGGGCTATAGAAAAAGGGGGTGATGGACCCTCACCCCTCAGCTTTGACATAGCCTGAGTCTTCATTCTGTCTGCAAGAAGTCTCCTAATCTCTTGGCTGCCTTACTTCCCCTGTCTGACTTAAGCCTGAAACAATGCTGGAGGTGGGTGCAGCCCTGTGCCGGAAAGGCCAAGTTCCCCCAGAGATCAGGCCTAAGAAAGAATGCATAAAATCCTGTGAACCTACTTTGTTAAGAATGTCCTCAATTTTCTGATAAGGGTCCAAGCATGGAATGAGTTTGTTCCCCAAAGTTTTATAGCCCTTTAGCTAACTGACCCTGACTTAGAAGAAGCCCTCAGAGTTCTTTGAAGGTTATCTATTGTTTGATCATTACTGCCTGACAATGATGAATGAAGACCTTCCTTGAGGTAATGCTCCCAGAAAAGCAATAAAAGCCTGTCCAGGCAAAGGTCAGGGAGCTCGCGCTCGCTCGCTCTCGCTCTCGCTCTCTCTCTCTCTCTCTCTCTCTCTCTCTCAGAGAGTTGCTGTTCCATCCCTTTTTCTCCACAGGACTTCTGTAGTCCATGTGAATTTGTTCATTGCATCTACAACATACAGACTCCACTGGATGGAGTCTGCATCAAACCAGGCCATTTTTCTCTGGAGAGACGAATTTCTCATGGTTGCTAGAGAAGGATGCTCTCAGCATCCCATGTTTTCCAGGACTTCCCCCAAACTCCCCAGCCTCCTTCCTCCCTGGCCTCAGTCTGGTGAGGTGGGCTTTCCATTCTCAGCTGGATCACACAGTGAGATGATAATGGCAAGGTCTTCTGAGCCTTTCCTGAAAGGGATGGTCTGCAGAGAACTGTCCTCACTGTCCCCCTGGGATTTCAAACAGCCATCAGAGGACCGCAGCATTCACATTTCCTCACTCGGGCCCCTTTAACAAACTTTTACTAGAATTTTCCCCCAAGAACTACATCCAGGCAGATGAAACAGTAAGCCTATCACATACTGGTATGGGGCTTACATGTAATCCACATGTGTCCACTTGATTACCATATTCTTAGTTTTCATTTATTGGGCTCTGATTATATGTCAAGTGTTGGTCTAGGGCAGTGATTTTCAACCGTTTTCATCTCACGGCACACGTAAACTAATTGCCAAAATTGTTTGGCACACCAAAAAAAGTGTATTATATTTTTTTCTGATCTGACAAAAATAGGGATAATTTTGATTCATTCACAACACATGGGTATTGTTGTATTGGCTGTTGTCATTTTTTTTTTTAAATTTGGCCATCTAAAGGAAAAGACCCCTGACTAAACAGCCAGTCATTGCATGTTTTAAAGATTCTTGCAGGCGCACCAGTGCGCCTCCTGCAGTGCACCAGTGAGCCAAGGTTAAAATCACTACTCTAGGGTTTTGACCTTCATAAGACTAATAACAGCCTACAAAGCCTACCGCCTAAAGCTTTTTTAGTGGTAAACTCTAAAAAGCTTTCAGGGTAAACTTGTTGCTAAACTGGACAATCCTGGACAGCAATATTAATCCTTCACACAGGTACAATGCTTTGCAGCTCACAAAGTGCTTCCATAGCATGTCTACGCTGTAGGGCAGGGGTAACAGGCACTAGTCCCATTTTACAGATGATAAAAATTAGGGTTAGTGAAGTTATCTACCCAAAGTCATAAAGTCAATCATTGAAATGGCCTACAACCAACTTTCCTGACCGTTAAGCCAGTCCTCTTTCTGACACCATTTTTTGGTCTCTGTTCTTGTCTTAACCTTTCTGTTGCTCCTAGTCTTCACGTTGCTCTCCAAGACATGCATTACAGAGAGAAAATGAGGACTGAATGGAGTTCGCAGGATTACGAAGGCAATGACAAAGGGTAACAGCAAAGGAGAAGTACAGCCTGCCACCTGCAAACCCCAAAATCAGCATTTGAAGATCCTTGTAACATCAGTTACACTGCGCAGTTAAAACACCCAGCCTCCCCAGAAAACTACCTTATGATTTCTGTAGAATGGGTCCAAGTCTTCCAGGGGCTTCGCTATCAGCTCAGGAGGAATGTCACCATACAGTTTGGGCAACTTCCTGGATGCCTTTAGGTCAAGCTGAGGTCGAGGCTGGGGTTCTGCCGCTGTCCGGTCTTTGAGCTTCTCTTTCTCCTTTTGGATGGCAATCCGCTTCTCAATTGCAGCCAGAGATTCGGGAGTGAAGGGGCGGAAGTTCCGCGCATCTGGGAAGATCACTGGGTAGCACCAATCATCCATTTTCACCCTCGGGACAGAGGCAAAAAGCAGATCCTTAGAGAGCTCTGGGAGGCAGAGAGCACACAACCTGCTCTGGCATTCCGAACTCCAAGGACAACGTCATGAGGTCTATAAGAGTTGAGACTGAGGTGAGGGGGCCTGCGAACTTCTGACTGTGAGACAGGCGAGAAGAAGTGACCACCACTGTCAGTATAGCAGGAGCTTTGGACACAGGCAAGATCAAAGCAGGGCATCATTCCTGGAGTATCTAGGGGTGGGTGGGAAGTTGGATTTGGAACAAGAGGCAGAAGAAGCCCGGTCTCTAAAATTCAGACCCAAGCATAGAGCAAGACAAGAACCAACCAGCTGAGTTACTGAAGTAAGGCCTGCAGGAGGTAGACAATGGCCATAGTGTGAATGGGAGAGGAAGGAACAGGGAATCAAATGACCTGTAGCTACGGGTTGTAAAATCACAACTAAGTGCATGGGTGTTTTCTCATATCCAGTCAGCAAAGTTCTTAAAATGTAATGGAATGGAACATGGACATGCACATTTATACTAACATCTATAATCCTATGCCAGCTCTCTACTTCTGAGACACAGACCTGGCAGAAGCGAGACCCTAAGAAATCAATAAGGATTTG